>CM035229.1:14051894-14326962 GCA_020226215.1 Sindora glabra | reverse complement strand
TATTTCATGTAATTTTTTGAGATCTACGTGCTAGCAAAAATACCAAAGGTGTTTTGCCCACTTTGATTTGACAAAAAAGGCCTTTTTTAATGATTTTTTAATTTTTTATTATTTTTTTAACTTTGATTTTATTTTTATCAATTTAAATTCATTCGAATTTCATATTAAAAATTTTCTTCCTAACTCTTTTGGTATCTATTAGTGTTATAATAATTTTTTAACAAATAAAATTACTAAAAAATAATTTATTACTATTTGTAAACTAAATAGTAATATGTTACTGTTTCGTTCCAAGACAGTAACATGTTGCTGTTTCGTTCGAAAACAGTAACACCAACTAAAAACCTCAAATAAATGAATAAATCATGTCTAATTAACATACAAACTGCCAAATAATAGCATGTTACTGTTTCGTTCCAAGACAGTAACATGTTGCTGTTTCGTTCCAAAACAGTAACACCAACTAAAAACCTCAAATAAATGAATAAATCATGTCTAATTAACATACAAACTGCCAAATAATAGCATGTTACTGTTTCGTTCCAAGACAGTAACATGTTGCTGTTTCGTTCAAAACAGTAACACCAACTAAAAACCTCAAATAAATGAATAAATCATGTCTAATTAACATACAAACTGCCAAATAATAGCATGTTACTGTTTCGTTCCAAGACAGTAACATGTTGCTGTTTCGTTCCAAAACAGTAACACCAACTAAAAACCTCAAATAAATGAATAAATCATGTCTAATTAACATACAAACTGCCAAATAATAGCATATTACTGTTTCCTTCCAAGACAGTAACATGTTACTGTTTCGTTCGAAAACAGTAACACTAACTAAAAATCTCAAATAAATGAATAAATCATGTCTAATTAATAATCAAATTGTCAAATAATAGTGTGTTACTATTTTTTGTCTAGACAGTAATATGTTACTGTTACATTCCAAGACAGTAACATCAATTAAAAATATCAAATAAATAGATAATAGCATATTACTATTTTTTCTCTAGACAGTAATATGTTACTGTTACGTCCCAAGACAGTAACATCAATTGAAAACTTCAAATAAATAGATAAATTAAGTTTAATTAAAAATTAAATTATCAAATAATAGCATATTACTATTTATTTCCTAAATAGTAACTAATTAAAAAAATTTTAATTCTAATTGATGTGTGTGTGTGTGTGTGTGTGTGTGTATTTAATTTGAATTATAGGGCTTGAAATTTAATATTAAAAAATATTTATAAAATTTAAAGAAAATTTGATTTTAATATTCAAATAATTTCAATCAACAAATAGAATATATAATTATATAATGCAATTAATATAATATAATCAAATTATTCAAAATAATTTCAATCAACAAATAGAAAATTTTAATTTATTCAAAATATTTATATAATCAAATTAAATATATCATATTATATTTATATTATTTAATAATTATAATCTAACTTTCAAATAATAGCAATAGATAAAATAAAAAAGAAGTAAAGAAAATTATGCAATAAAATAAATAAAAAAATAAAATAATAAGTGGGTTATAAAATAACGTAGGCATTAAATAAAAATGTGCTGTTAATTAATTAATTTAAATTAAATATTTAAATTTTTTAATAAAATAATAATAATAAATATGTCATGTAAATATATATATAAGCAAACTGTAAAATAACGGTAACACTAATTAAAATGGATATTCACAAAGTAAAATCTGATAATCAATTAAAAGGGTAAAATTGGTATTAATTAATTTTAGTAAGGATATTTTTGTCTATGAATTAGTTAAACATACAGGAAATAGAACTTACCTAGGGGGGAGTGGGTAAGTGATTTCCCGTGTTTTATGGGAAACACAAGTTCTCAGGAAGATTTATTTCCTCTCATTTGTGCGAACCAAACAACTTTACTGTAGTTTATATCCTGGGAAATACAATTTCCTATGTTTTTGCTGCAAACCAAACGGACCCCTTATATGGAAGGGGGGAGGCAATTTCAACCTTGCTTCAGCGTATATTCATACTTTATATCTATTGTATAAGATTATGTACAAGACAAGATGAGAACAAGAACTAAAAAATGGATATTTATTAAAATTTTATTCAGTATAAATAAGAGTACCTATATTATATAATATAGTAATGTTATATGTAATAAAAATAAATTTTAAATATAAATAAAAAATATTATTAAATATAAAATAATATAATAAATTTGTAATGCCCAATTCATTTAATTTTAAATTTCATTTTTACTATTTATAATATTCTTGTAGACAGAAGCAAGCTTCATTACAGAATATATATTGCTCGTATATCAAAAAGTAGTATATATCAAATTAATTGCATATAAAAAACATTTTTCAAATATTTTAACATCACAAAAAAAGCGTCAATTTGATGAGTTAGCAAAAGATTACCTTCAATTGATTTATTAAGGCACGGCAAAGATGCATTAATCTTTAGATGAATATCATCTTGCTTTCTAAAATAACAACTAAGGCTATATTTGTTTTATTGGAAAGTATTTTTCGTAAAATATAGTTATAAAAATAATGATATGAAGGAAAATATTTTACTTATTTAATATTAAATATAAAGAATTTAAGAAAAATAACTTCTCCTATTTCAAAAAAAAATTATTTTCCTCCATTTTCAAACTTTTAAATATTATTTTTTTTAGTCATCAAGTATATCATTCTTTCATTATTTTATATACAAATAATATTTTCCTATGAAAAAATACTTTCTGACGAAATAAATAAAGCCTAAGTGTTTTTCACTTCCTCATTCCTTAAACTTGAAAAAAAATAATTAAATCAAAGTTTTATGTCACAAAAGACTTTCAAGCAAATTCTCATATATGTTAAAATAATTGAAGCAAATGAGGATAAAGATAAATATAATTAAAGTGAAAATCATAAAAATATATATATATAATTAAAACAAAGAATTTAATTGAAGTATATACCTAATTTCCAGGCAATTACAAATCAAACTTAAACAAATACATCGGATATGGTACAATTGAATCATCTTGACAATTTGAATTATAAAGGATAAAAACAAAGAAAATATAATTAAATTTTCATGACGATAAATCCAAGGTTTTATGCTATTTTGCTTTATTAAGGTGGTTTCGTTATAAAGGTTTGGCTTTTACATGATAATTGATAAATAAACAAACTTAGGGGGGGTGGGGAATGTTGCTTTGCAACATTGATGAAAAATATTTTTTATAGACATATAATTATAATTTATTTAAAATATTAAAAAATAATTTATATGTTTAATATTAAAAATAATGAATTTGATGGAAGATAACTTCTTTTTTTAAAAAAGAAGTTATTTTCCTCATTTATCATAACTCTCTAAAAATTATTCTTTCTAATTATAAAATATAAAAATATATAATACTTCTTTATAGATGAGTTTTTTCTATAAAAAAAAATACCTTTTAAAAAAACATACCGCGCCATGTATAAGAATTTTTTTAATGGTTTTGACATTGAAAGCGTAAACTGAGTTTGGTCATATTTGGTGCTTTGTTTTTGCAAAGCCATTTTTAGATTTTTATTCTTTAATTTGTTTTTTCATCATTTGTTTTGAAATGGTTGAAAAAGAGTTTTGATTTGAATCATTTTACTATTTTATTGTTTGAAAATAGCAAAATAAAAACGCTAATGGAAATGAGAGAACCTCAATAAATTTATACTAAAATAAGCAGCTTCTAATTTATAATAGAGCAAGACGAAAAACGGTGGTCGAGCACATGAATATAATAAAATATGAAGCTAATAAGGAGAATTTTTGTAGATTTACAACAAATAAGTTTGAATTTATAAGAGAATAAAACTGATAAAGAAAAGAGCTCTAAATAAATATATCCACCTCTGTACTTCGTCAACGCTTTGGATGAACAGGTGCACTTTGCTGCTCCTTTATCGTTTTGACAGTGTTTAGGATAAAGTATTCTCTGAATTTACTTCATGCTTCTCATTCTTTTATTTTGTTTCTATTTGTCTTTTGAATTTATTTTGTTTTAATTATTTAATATTTTATTATTTATTTATTTTCTCTAAAATTGTTCAATTTCCAAAAAACAAAACAAACAAACATTACACCGGCATTTTTAATGATATAATTTGACATTATTTTAAGATTTTTTTACATTTTTTTTACATTATGGATTTGAACTTTCTATTATATATATATTAAACGGATTACTATCCATCCAATTAAAAAAATAACAAATATTATTTCTTTAATTTTTTTTCTGTGTCCGCAGCTGGGGAGGGTCAGCACCATTTTCGTTGGAGGGGCAGGTGTAGTAATTATAATATAATTATGTACATATATATAATTATATATTGCATGGGTACGGTGACATTTTGTGGGGTCATGGTTCCCTCCTAACGTCGTTCCGTCCCTCCATTTTTTTATGCAATATATATAATTTTATCATATTATATTATATATATTTGATTTGATAATATAAGAATAAGAAGAAAAATTAAAATTACGTATATAATAATTTGATTTAAAATTAAAAATCTTTTAGGATAAATCTCAAAAAAAGTTTTATATTTATTCTTTATTGTGTTAGTTTTACTATTTTTGGATAATTAATATTTTATTTTTAAATGAAAATTTAAATTTTTTTTAAATAAATTATAACTACATACAGATGAATATAAATCATTTGAATAAAATAGAAAAATGGAGACGGATATAATTATTTGATAAGAATGAAAATGAGGATTGAAAAGTCTACTCTTACATATATGAATATGGGGGAAGCAACCGACTATTTTAAATGGAGATAGGAAAGAGTGAACTATTTTTAAATCGAAACCCGCAGGGGATTTTAGCCCCTTACCATATTCAATATTATACATTTTTTACTAGATTTTAACATCACGATTGTACCACATTCAATATCATATTTTTTTCTTTCTAATTTATCAATTAAAATAAATAAGATGAAATTAATAATTTCATCATGAAATTGTAAGATTCTAGTAAAGTAATATCTAAATTATATAAAATTATAATTTTAATTCCAAATAATAATTGATACCTACAATTTCGTCTTTCAATCTTATTATTTAGAGATCAAATTATTTGTAAGGAAAAGTAAGATTAAATATATGGACTATTATTTTGAAATAATAGTATATATGTATATATGTACGTATATTATATGTATAACATTTTATATCTTATACTTCTTAAAAGTAGCATTTAGTTTGCAAAATTATACATTTCCAAAGATTTTAATATTTTCAAAAACATGATTTTTAAAAATTTAATTATTAGTAATTAGGTATTACCAAGTTTGGTTTATTTAAAAATATTCATAAAAATATTACAATATTATATTTTAATTAATTTATATATTTGTATATATTATTATATTACCAAAAATGTCTTCATAAAAAATTAAGTAATTAATTGTAGCAAATGGTGGTGATAGGTGATCAACAATGATTATCGATGGTGAGTAATAACTAACTAAAGTTACTGTTAATAGGTGGTAGCAATAATGATCATTTATAATGAATAGTGGCTAATGGTGGTCATCAATAGTGGGTCATCTACCTTACAAAGGTCATTAGGAATGAGTGGTAATTATGGTAATTACCTATAATAAGTGATGATTGACGGTGGTTGGTGATGATTATTGATGATAGGTGGTAGTTGATGATAATCACTAATAACATGTGCTAGCCAATGATTGCTATGGGCAATAAGTAATGGTGATGACAGTAGTTGACAATAAATAATGAAAGGCAAAGGTCAGTGTGCAGTGGTGATGGTTAACAGTAGTAAATCATGATAGTTGATAATAAAATGAGATATTAATAATGGTAAGACCTTAATAGAAGGGTAGACAAAATAATTTACTTATAATTTAAAATATTCTTATGTCAAGGAATATAAGATACCAGTATCCTCATATAGGAATATTAGGCTAAAAACATTTCGAAGAATATTTACATTCCTAAAAATATTTTTTAAAAAATTGAACCAATTATGGAAATCCTACACTTCTTTAAAATAAATATTTTAAAATTCAGCTAACTATTAACCAAATAAGGTGATTGAATCAAGATCGAATCAATTCAACTAATCAAACCCTAAATAGTTAAATTGATTGATATATACATATATATAACAATAAAATATGTTATGAATATGTAATAAAATATGTTATTAACCAAAATTTAATTTATAATTATTATCATATTATAAGGGCCTTTGAAATAAAAAAATTACTATTGATGTTGTAACAATTATAATAATCAAATTCAATATCTAATATAAATTTAATCACCAGTATAAAAATTATTTTACTTTATTTTAATTCTTTTAGGACGTAGTTGTAATATATTAGATATTCAAATTTTCAGACTTTTCCTACAAATGAATATCATAAATTTTTTTATATGTAATATGTATTTATAAAAATAATGAGTATATCATGTGTAATATATATTTATATACAATCATAATGGTAATGGCAATAAAACATTTATAAATATAAATAGTAAATAAATTATAATGTAACATGTATATAATTATAATATATAAAAAATTGCATTATTATTAATAAAGAAACTTGTTTGTTCATGGTAAGGCAAGTAGTGCTAATATTTTGGAGTGTAGGTTTGACTCTTGCAAATATCTCTAACTCCTTATATTTTTTGTGAAGGTAAGCTTTAACCTATGAATCAAATGAACTTGGGTTATTTGGATCTCACAAGTTTTTGAATTTTCTCAGTTTTTACCAATCTAATTTAATTTATATCCTTAAACATGTTTAAGACAAAAATTGGCCTATTAAATGTCCAGGTTCAACTAATTTAACCTACTGAATCGAACCAAGTTTAATAACATTGCCTAAAACATTCCTAGAAATATAGAAAAGATTCTATAAATCAAATGCCACCAAAAAGGTTAATTACACTTTACCTTTCTAAAATTTGTGTCTAAGTCAAGTTACCTTCTTAAACTTTTAAATTGGATATTTTACCTATTATAACCTAAATTTTGGACCATCATGACCAGTATAAAGATATCTATTGAACATCTTTACAAGCCTTTCTAACCTAATTATGCAACTTAAGGTTGAAATATTTACAAAAGTATTTTTTCATAAATTTTTTCCTACAAGGTTCAAAGCATTATTCAATAAACAAAACCTCATTTCTAAATAAAGGATTTACATGTGTGTACGGGTATCCATTTAGTGAGTTTTACTATATTTGTTACCAAAAACAACTTTCTTAACATAATTTATTTTCTTATTTGAAAACTTTCTACCTAAAAGTTTAAACAAATAAATATACTAAAAATCTTAAAGTTTTAGACACTTTGTATTATCTCTAAGAAAACAAAATGTAGAGTAATCCTCTTTTTCTTTCTTTCTAAATGGGAATTTGAAATTAGAATCATAATAATATCTTTTACAATAAAATCAAAATACGTTTATGAAAAAGTAGCAAAGTGATTTCAGAAAAATGTCTATTGAAGATAAATACTTTCCATAAAACAAGATTTCAATGGATACAATTTTATCATTGGCTCTCCGAAGCATACAAAATGGTTTTACAAGAGGTTTTTAGTGGAATTTCTTGTGAAAGACCAAAAAATTCTTTTTGAAAAAAGTAGTTCAAACCATTAAACAAATACAATAGAATAATACTAGATAGTAAAACTTAGTGAAATCAATTAATCCTACCTTCTATTTCTAAAATACTTTAGAGATAATATCAAAATCAAAGATTGAATTTTTTTCTTGGAAAATTTAAATAGATAATATATATACTTTCTTTTTTAAAACCAAATACCTTTATTGCTAGAGAAATCGTTGTTCCTCTCTTGAAAATTTTCAATAGCCTTGTTGGGTTTGTGTTCCCAAAATGTTCTTTACCTTTGTACAGGAATACTAAATAGATAGGTTACATAACAATATACATTATATATCACATTCAAATAATTAACATATTTTATTAGTTACCCTATATAGGTTATTCCTAGGTTATAGTCCTACCCAATGTATATATAGATACTCATTGAAGGAGTTAGAGTGATAACATATAACAAAATCGAGAATAAAAGTCAAACATTTCTCAACTAATTCTATCTTGATGTCTTATCATTAGCTTCATAGCTATTGGGGTAGTAATTTTAGAAGTAGGACTATAGGATAATTGTGGACCATTAGAATTTAAGTCAAAGATGTTGATGAACCCATAGAAAGCCAATACAACACTAGACAAACTAATTAGTGCAGTAGATGGTGGTGATTGAAAGTTTATGATGGGTAATGGAACCAAGCTTGAGCGAGTATACGACTTATAGTCATGCTTTAGTATAATTGCATATTTTACGTTAACATTAGCATCCTTAGGTATAAGAACACTAGAGGTTGCTAAAATTTTACCACTAAATGTTGGGTCCTCTGGGAATGGCTTGATGGGATCAAATAAAAGGTGTGCCAACCTTACCACTTGAATCCTAGACTAGTGTTTGATATTCGTATGATCAGCCATTGTTTTAAGATGAAACTTAAGTCTAAATATACTAACCTGAGTGTGGCATATCTTCCACCAGTAATTAGTAACTTTAATCATTATATTGATAGGAGTACCTAAATAAAAGTGGGTGATAAAATTATTTAATAAGATAGGTATCACACTAATTTTCTAACCAGTTTTAATCAAGAAATTTGGTTATATACAAGACATGTATTAAACACTTTCTTACCAAAAATGGACTCCCTAATTTATCTTATGTGCTAGATAACTTAAGGTAATAAAGTCAATAATTACTATATGTATAGTACTAATATGTAAAACAATTATCCAATGGCATAGAGGCATAAAAGTTTCTCTTTATTTCTCCTAATTAAATTATCCTACATGTATTCTAACCTCGTGCCTCTAGGTCAACCTTATCCCACATATCCTTTTATTATAACTTAAAAGTCAAGGTGTCGAGCCAATCCCAAACCACTTTGTAAAGTTCATATAATCATGTTGTACATCTTATATGACATTTATGCCAACATTGTTAGATATGACACAAAGCTTGTGGCGTATGGCCATAAATTTTCAAGCAACACAAAGTCAATTTCACATCAGTCTTTTACTAGCCCATCACATAAAACAAGGTAAGGTCAAAATACCAACCATAACTATAACCACAGTATTACATAAAAATAATCTAGCAAAAAGAATTTATAATCACCTAGCCATATTATTAGTGACCATAAGTAGTATTGATGCTTCCATTTTATATGCTAGATTATTATTATGCATTCTCAAAGTGTAATAACATCAAGTCATTGTCATAAGCCTTATTCACAAGCTTTCTTTTCATACAAACACATTAGTGCATATATAAGGTGTACAATATTTCAAACACATGCACTAACCTATCAATAGTGCTCTTCATCTCACTATAGGACTCTTAAAAGTATCCATCTTTTTTCTCAAAATGGTCATGTATTAAAGTATACTATCATATCATATTAGTCATATAAATATTGGTGTGAAAACATCACGCCTCTTATAGTTTTTCTAGTAGAATCGTGTGGTGCATAACTTAGTTTTCTCTAAGTTCCATAGCTATTGTTTCTAAGTAGTTTTAAATTTATATTTCATATACAAGTCAAGTAAGGAAGAAAAATATATTTCTTTTTTTATATAAGCATATTAAGGCACTGCCCAATAGTAACAAAATAGCTCAATTCCATCAGATTTCAATATTTCAATTAAAGAAATAATCACAAATCTATATTAAGTCCTAACAATCACTTTAATACTCATAAATTCTACTAAAAATATAAAAAATAATCCAAATTTAATAAAAAAATTTATAATAAATTTTTAAATATTTAATAACCTTATTAATTTTTTCATGCTTAAAATAAATCATACCCAGTTTTGCTTTATCCAATTATAAAAAAAAATCAGAAATAGATGCTTTTAGTTTGGAAAATCCAATTTAAATATCAAACTTATAATGAAATATTGTAAAATGTCATTTTTGAACCACTTTCGTGCATAGAACACATTACACAGGCTTTCCTTAACTTAAACCATTAATATGCTTAAAAAAAAGGCTATTTTAGCATTCAAAAATCTATTTTGTGCATAAAACTCTGTAAAAAATTTTAGAACCAAACTAGATACTTTAAATAACATTTTTAATGCTCAAAACATGTTATATCACTTACCATATTAGTCCACAATCTATTAATAATAAGAATGACAAGATCTTTTTTGTAAAAACCATTTTTCGACGCAATTTTTTTGCCAAAAATTCTAGAAATTTCCTAGTTAAGTGTTGGAGAAATAAAATATCATTAAACAAATTATTTTCAACCATACAATATGTTACATAAGTAATTAGATTATTTTATTAGCAAAACTAGCTTGAAAAGAACTATTTTTCACTTGAAAATGCTAGTTTTGAAAATAGTTTTTCAATATAAGTCCTTAGGCTTTCAAATGAATTTTTAAACATGTTTTCTTTACAAAAAATTCAAAAAAATGTTAGTAAACATTTCTAAAATAATTTAGAACTTGATCTCACATTTTTTTCTCATAAAAATGGAAATTTTCCTTACCAAAATAGTAACATGGCTGGGAGCTTCCGAAGCTTGTTCTATGATGATTTTTGCTTAAAAACTTTAATGTATTAATTACAAATCATTCTTAAAAAGGTGAGATTTAATGTTTACTACATCTTAACATCAAAACCAAAATTTTTCTCCCTTGTAAATAAAGAAAACGATGATACTCTTTATGGTTGCTACAAAAACAATCATTTTTAAATCTTAAGATTTGAAAATTGAGCATTCTAACATCTTAAATTTCAAGTGGATCATGATGTAACATCTTTTAAGAATTAAAACAACAATGTTTATCTATCTTACACAAGAAAAACCATGAGCTTCATGGAGCTCATTCATAAGGATTTTTCATGAAAACTTTTTTTCCCAAACTTTACCAATTGTAAGAAATCATTTTCACAACAAATCTTCTTTCTTCTTAACATGAACCTAAGTTGGGAGAAGTCATTTATAAAATTCTTTTCACTTTCTTTTAAATCCTTCTTTAAGAATTCATGTAAAAAACCAAAAGAGCTTTTTTTTTCAAAAGCAACATTTTCACCTTTCTCAAGACCTTTTCTAAGAAAACCCCTTCATTAACCCATTATGATAATCATTGTATCATCCTAGCATACACACCTTACATATAATAATCTTTTCAAAAGAAATCTAGAAAGAAAGGAAGTGGATTTTTACTCACTTGAAATTGCTAGAAGAAACTTGACTCTTTTATCTATTATTTAATATGTTTCCACTAAAAACAACATAGAATTAATAAAGAGCTTAAAGAAAGAACTATAAAAAGAAATGAATTCATAGAAGTTTAAGCTTTTACATTCACTGATGAACCTAAATGGCTTTTTCCTTTAACCCACTATAAAAAAACTCTCAATAATCTCACAAAATATTTCTAAAACTAACAAGAACTCTTAAGAACTCACCCTTTTTCTCTTTTCTTGCTCTCTAACCATAGGAGAGCTTTAATGTGCCTAAGAAGGAGCCAAACATGCCTATTTATAGATAAATGAAATGCACTTAGCTTTAAGGAGCCAAGATGCATGGTTTCAACAAGAAAAGGCAAGAAAATTTCCTAATTTTCTTAGTCTTTAGTCTTAATCTCTATTATTATTTCTAGTTTCAATTTTCCTATGCTTAGTCTTGCTAATTAAGTCATAGCATATGTCATTTTCTTCCATCATCACTTATACTATTCTTGACTAGCTTTGTAGGAAATTTTATATTCACTTTCTAATTGTAATTAACCATTAATTAATCATTACTCATCATCATTATGGTTTTAATCAAGGACTTTTGCTAATCTTTCTATCTTTAACCTTAGAAAATCATCATATCCCTTCCTTGACCCCGAAATCATGTATACCTTTTATGTAGTGGCATAAAATTTATTTTTGCCATTCTAAGGATCTTATAAAAATTTTTCTAAACATAGCCACTAAGTTACTCCAAAATTACCTTAATTGTAGATCTTAAGTACCTATATTTTACTCAAAATTTTCTTAGGTTTTCTTAGATAATTCTTAGTAAATTTTTCTATCTACTGATTCAAAGGAATACCTCTACTAATTTTAGTAACATTTTTGTAAATTACTTACTAATAAAAGTTACCCGATTTACCTTTATTAAGGTTTTACTGCCAAATTTTATAGGGTATTACAATTCTTCCCACTCAAAGAAAAATTCATTCATAAATTTTTATTAACCAAAGTAGCCTTTGTAAAATTTCTAATATTGGATGTCAATCTTCCAAAAAGATTCTATAACTTTAGATTTCATGTATACCTATAGGTTTCACCTTATTTTAATCATTTAACTGCTTATGCATTGACATAATCATAATTTCTTCCTCAATCCTTACATTGTCTAGTTATTCAATCCTTACATTTCTTCTTCCTATTATTATTCTTCACATTCACCTAACATTTCTCATAGTAAATTCACTCAACTACTCTTTTCAAAACTTTGGTGGTAAAGATTCTTATTAGTGTTATGATGTCATTTCTTTACCTCGTCCTGTATACCTATGATAACTATCAATCTAAAAGTATTTCCTCAAGTCCTTGTGTACCATGTAATACTAATTATTGGAATCCTACCTAACTTTCAACTTTTTAAAGGTATTCATACCATTACTTATACTGAAGAATATTATTTTATTTAATTATTTAAATTTTTAATCTATAAACTGTTTAAGAATATTCTCATAGAGTTCGGTTTGCTATTTATATTATCTAAATTCTTCACATACTAATATTTTATCATTGCAAAAATCATAATTCAAGCTTAGCTAGGGGCATTTATTGCATATTCCTTTGCTACTTATCTAATTTTTTCTACTTATGTGATGATACACCATTCACTATCAATTACCCACCAAGCTTTAGTCTAAGCTTTGCTAGATTTCCTTTAATAAGGAGGACTTGTTGAAAGTTTATGTTTCTATACTCCATCATTAGTCCTTCCTGAGATATATTTCATAGTAACTTAAGGCTTATTTTACTTATAAGAGAATAGCCATTTTTTTCTTTTGGTAATAAGATCATTACCTCCATTTTTAACCTTTAATGATTCTTTTTTGGGCTAATAATTTACTAGCTTCACTTTCATGGCCTTGCCATGTTTAAAGATCAAGATTTCTACTTCAAGAATTTATATTTTTAGGAGAAAGCTATTCTTCATTTTGAGGAGAAAGTTATTCTTCCTATAATCTAATCAAACATCTTCTCATAATTCAAACTAGGTTATAACTTTTACCCTTGAATAAAATTTCTTATTAGAATAAATTTTACCTAGTACTCCAAATGTGATTGTTGAAATTCTTAATATGGCTTTTGATGTTAACTTTTTCTAGTTTTGTGATTCTTTTTTTTCAATATTTACCCATGTCACAATGTTTCTTAACTTACCATCATCATATACCAAGCCAGATTTTCACTATTTAAAATTTATTTTCAAACCACATCTTGACCATTCCATAGTTTTTCTTAAATCATACTCTAATACCATCTATGTCATAACCTAATTTTTAGACTATCATAATCAGTGTAAAGACAAAGACATTAACTAGACATCTTTACAAGTCTTTCTAACCTAATTAGTTTTCTCAGTTATATATGATGCAGAAGCTTAAGGTTGAAAAATATGCTAAAGTTTGTTTTCATATATTTTTTCCTGCGAGGTTCAAACTAATTTTCAACAAATAGAACTTTATTTCTAGATAAAGAATGTAAATCTGTGTGTATGTCTATTTTGTAAGTTTTGTTATATTTATTACCAAAAATAACTTTCTCAACATAGTTTGTCTTGTTATTTGAAAACTTTTTACCTAAAAATTCAAATAGATAAATTTACTAAAAATGTTAAAGTTTTAGACACTTTTTATCATTTTTTAAAAGACAAACACAAAGTAATCTTTTTTCTCTTTTTGATGGGAAATTTGAAATCAAAACCATAATAATTTCTTTTATGGTCAAGCCAAAATAGATTTATGAAAAACTAATGAAATGACTACAAAAAAAAAATGTCTTTTGAAGATAGATACTTTCCATACAACAAGATTTCAATAGATACAATTTTATCATTAGCTTTTAAGAGCATAAGAAATGGTTTTACAAGAAGTTTTTAAAGGAATTTCTTGTGAAAGAATTCAAAATTCTTCTTGAAAATAGTAGTTCAAACCATGAAACAAATATGATAGAATAAGACTAGGCAGTAAGACTTAGTGAAATCAATCGATCCTACCTTCTATTTCTAAAATACTTTGGAGATAATATCAAAATCAAATATTAGATTTCTTCCTTGGAAAATTTAAATAGATAAATTATAAACACTTTCTTTTTTAAAACCAAATACCTTTGTTGCTAGAGAAATTATTGTTCCTCCTTTGAAAGTTTGTAAAAGCCTCATTAATTTTGTGTTCCTAAAATGTTCCTTACTTTTTTACAAGAATACCAAATAAATAGGTTATATAACAATATAATTATATATCACATTCAAATAATTAACATATTTTGTTAATTACTTTATACAGACAATTCCTAAGTTATAGTCCTACCCAATATATTTATAGATACTTGCTGAAGGAGTCAAAGTGATAACATATAACAACATTAGGAATAAAGGTTAAACACTTCTCAGTTAACTTTATCCTACTAGCTTATCATCAACTTCGTAGTTTTTAGGTTAAGTATATTTAAAGGATCGACTATAGTATAATGATGGACCATTAGAATTTGTGTCAGAGTTATTGTTAGACTTACAAAAATTTGATACAATATTAGATGAACTAGCTAGAATGGTAGGTGGTGGTGGTTGAAAGTATGTGATAGACAATGAAACCAAGCTTAAAGGAGTATGTAGCTCACCATTATACTTTAGTATAGTTGTATCTCCTACCTCAATACTAGTACGCTTAAGTATAGAAACACTAGAGGTTGCTAAAAATATATCATAGAATATAGGGTCTTTAGGAATAGCCTAGTGGGATCAAATAGAGGGCATGCAAGCCTTATTACCCAAATCCTATATTAGCATCTCATATTGGTATGGTCAGCCATTATTTTAAAATGAAACTTAAGTTTAAATGTACTGACCCAAGTATGGTATATCTTCTGCAAATAATTAGTAATTTCAATCATCATCTTGATAGGAATACCTAAAAGAATCCACAAATAGTGTGAATTATAAAATTACTTAATTAGATATGTATCACACTAATTTTCTAACCAGTTTTAATTAAGAAAATTGGTTTATATACAAGACATGTATCAAATATTTTCTTACAAGAAATACGTTCCTTAGTTTATCTTGTGTACTAAATAATTTAAGGCAATAAAGTCCTACCATTGCCTCCCTAATCGAGAGTACTAGCCTAAGCTTCCTTACCTCAAGAGCTATTGATACATTATTGTAGTTCCTTTCAAGCACGATTAGAAGATCATTGAAACATAAATAATAATGGTTAGTAGTCTTACACAATAACACTAAATAACATCAAAAACTTATATAAAAAATTTAATGATGGGGCAAATACATGATAATACATTTACTAGGTATTAAATGAAAACTACTGACCATGCAGTGAACATCTTGTAAGCTTTATCTACTATCTAGACCATATCATTTGGCACTTACACCTCAACCTTGTGGATCAAATGCTTGTCAGCTACCACCATGAATTGATTGTTATTATTGGTCGATAATATAGCTAACAACCTGCTAAAATGCACAAACTCATAACCTTTTACAGAGGTGGTCTTGTTAACATGAGAGCATATTAGGCTCTACTTTGTGCAATGTAAACCTCCACTATGGGAAATGTTCTTAACTTATAGACATATATGAAAACATTTTAAAGTTAAAGGTGACATCTACCTCAAGTACAGTCAATAAATTTTCTTTTGCCATGGTGGCTAATGCGTTAAATGCTAGCATATCCTTCTTGCTAGTTATAAGAAGGTTTAGCGCACCCTTTGATCAAGAGTTAACCTAACTAGTTGGGCATTAGTCATAAAAGTCAGCTTATCCATAAAAGCAATAAACTTATAAGTTGCTTGGACAAATGTCATAAAGCTAGGAGCTATAGTATACTAATCAGTTATTTGCTTTTGTAAGATGCAAAGTAACTCAACATACTGTTGCTACACTTACAAGCGTTGCTCCTCGATCTACTGTAAGTTTACCTTAAAGTTTGCATTAAGTTTTCATGTCATTTCATAGGTGAACCTTGCTTTTAGAAATGCCAAATTAATGCTCAAATGTCCTATTAGATGACGTCTTAATAAGCTAAAGACATCCCTATAGCCAACACCATGTCTAGTACCTTGAACATGGTTAAAATGCATTTTAATTCCTAAAAATGTGGTCAAGATATTATTTTTTCCCGATAGCTAAAACTCACCCTATGAGACCTACTATATGAAAGTGTTTTACAATAATTAACAAAGAATAAATGATTAGAATAAACTCGATTAAAATGGAAAGTTTAAAATCAAACAACATATTTTGATACAAATTTTAATATTTACAATCCTTTCTATAATGGCCTAACTATCTAAGGTCATGTATTGTCTTCACTTATTTACTTTACCTTACTTTCCATAATTGCATAAGAAATAAAAGATGCTTAGTTTGCCATCCTTAGCTTCAGCACGCCTCTCAACTAACATATTTTTCTCTAACTTCTTATAACCTTCTTGGAAAAGTTTATTTGGATATATATTCTTCTTTTATTTCTCCTAGTTGGACTTGCTTAACATCTATTGATCAGAAGATATATTAGTTCATTAGTAAAAATATACCAACAAGACATTAAGATGAACTAGACAATAAAATGTAAAAATCTTACCTCAAAACACCTATCCTTGCATTATTTTTGGAACTTCTCACATGATTCTAGGTTAATGTAGTTCCATTACTGCATCAAGTCAATATTTTTTATGGTCCCAGCTTCAAAGCTAACTGAAATCCCTCCATAGGGTTACCATATACAATAGTACTTTTTTTGCGCATTGGATTTGTTTTTAGATTATAGAAAAAAAACACACACGCACACAAACACATGAAAGGTCAAATTATATGTGAATATGTTACAAATATAATTTTTCATATCTATAGTACAAAGTTATCCAAAGCAAGTATACATACTAGGACCTTTTCCAAAATGTTACCTTTTAATCCTGAGAGGACTTTCTTTCAATGAGGAATGATTATTAATACTTTGGACTTTATAGTTACTCTAATATAACAAATTGGTTGACATTTTCTCCATCTAACTACTGTCTCTCATTTAACTTAATATGCAATTTCTTACCCCCTATATAGAGCTATGGTAATTTCCTTCAAGGTTATAGGACCCTTTATGTTTTTTTTAGTGGGGGCAACTACCTCTCAAGAAAGATTCATATTTTTAATTTAGTAAAAAAATTAGTGTTAATCATATAAATGTAATAAAGTTATAGTTGATATTAACTAACGATGAATATAGTAATAAATATAAGATTAGTCTTTACAATAAATGTTATACTAAATTGCATGGCAAAACACATAACTTGCATGGCAAGTAATTGAACTAGGATTACATCAGTCATCATAGACTCCTCCACTAATTTACATAACTATAGAGCAAATTGGAATCATTAAAATATAAAATAAATCTAATGTTATAAAAAGATGTAATAGCATATAGTGGTAAAAGTAACAAGTAAATATGATAGAGACATCACTGCTAAACAAAGCATACTATAACTATATATCTTAAGTATAGTTAGTCCTTATAAGCATCACTAAATACAATATATAATATAATTCTAAACTTAGCAATGACTAAGATTCTTATAATGTCATTATATACATATATATGCATCCTAACTAGATAAAGCCAAATTTAATCATTTAACAATATATAATATAATGAAAATGAGAAAGGAAAATATATTTTAAAATTTTATTAATGACTAGAATGATTATGAAGCTAATTATGATTGCAAAAGAGACATGCCAAAGGTTTAGGACTTGTTAAAGAAATTTTGATGGTGAAAATAATGTTAAGGAAGTGGGTTTTAAAAAGAAAAAGTGATGGAAAATAGAGGAGTACATAAAAGTTATGTAGAAAAAATAATTACACATCAGTTTGATAACCAACGTCCTAAATAAATAGTGTTAGATTAATATAACATAAATATATAAAGTTAAGAAGATATATACAAAAGTCCTACCAAGCAAACAATTCCAATGTTAGTTGTTTGAAAAACTAGTGTATTAAGTTCTCTTCCCTTTTCCAAGATAATGGTTCACATTCACTTTTGACGTCAATTATACTTAAAACTGATGTCTTAATATCACTTTTATTTTTAAACATTTTAACCATAATAAAAAGATATTTTTTAATTTAATTGTCATCTTATGTTCTTATGTAAATGTCAACAATGCCATTAAGTAACTATAAATGTCGATCTTTTTTATAAATGTTATCTTATTTGTCACATTAATTTCAAAAATGCCATAACACTTATATAGATATCAATTTTTCTTATAACTAATATCTCAATCATTATAGAATTGCAATCATATAGTAGTGAACCTAGGTCATAATCAACTATGAGCCTTTGAATTGTTCTTTGGGTGCTAATAGTCCACTATATAATTGACTATGAACACCAGAGTTATTCTCTAGATTGATATAGTGGACTATCCAGTAGATTACATACTCTTTAGATTAATATAGTCAACTACACCTAGTTTAAGCTAAGACGTCATATCATACAAGGAATTAAGGCATATCCTAGAGCTTTCCAAGGTTAAAACGAGTTAATGTGTGATAAATAAATGTTAAATACATAACTAGTAGCAATGCAATAAGGCTTAATAGGGTAGTAATATACAGGTTGAGTTGTAAATTATATTATAATGTTATTGATGATTTATGTAGACATACTAATAATTATAGTGAAATTGTGATGCTTATGTTAAGCTATAAAGTGAATTAATTTATATGTGTATTATTAATATTATTAATAGTTTGATTTGATGTGTGTAGCTATAAAAGAGGCATGAAAAAAGTTATGAATTGAACTATACATATAATTAAAATTTAAAATGAAATGATACATGAGATTGGTATTGGTGGATACTAGTGTAAGCATATCTCCAAGCCGCAAAGTATAAAATAGGGTTGGAAGCTTGCATGCGACTATCTTCCTTAGATGGCTAGAATGTTAAAACTCCATGAGGCTATCTCTATTGAAAGTTAGTAAGATAATGTCAAAAGCTCATGTAAGATTGTCTTTATTAGCAGAAATGTTAGAAGTCCATGAAGTTTTATTCACTATACTGGAGTTATGATATATAAAATTTGGATATGGTGAGTATTGGAGAAATAGATTCAGATATCTTCCTTTTTTGGTTATTATGATATGGCATTGATGAGTGTCCATAGTTATGGCAACTTATATTGTTGCTATTGGATACTTAATTATGATTTATGAAATTTAAGTGCTTTAGAAATTAGAAAGGTAAATCCAATTAGTAAGCTTATGCTTTCTCATTAAGTTTATTTATATTAGATGCTTACTCACTAAACTTGGGCTTTCCTTTTATATGTTTCTTTTTATAGATTTCTCAAATAAGTAATCATTTCTACCACCTCGGCATTAGATCTTGTAGAAGAAGTTAAGCTATGTTTAAGCAACATATGTTATATTGATTTAGGTATTTAAGCCCTTATTTATATAAAGTAAAGAGGATAGAATGATAATTTTTTTTAAGTTTGAAGTTAGTTAAGTTGGCTTATTCTCAATTGTGATAGGGTTAAAAGCTTACCTAACTTTTTTTCTAATTGAATTGAAAATGGGTAACAAGCTCCATACCAATCACAATTGATGTTGGATCATGATAATAAGGGAAAGGGTGACTAAAAATAGGAGATAAAAAAGGCTTAAGTCTTAAGGGCAAAATAAGGAAAGAACTTATAATACCTTGTTTACACTCATTTACTTACCTTTATTCAAGTCTAGCTTTTAAACAAATTTTATTTATAATTTTATCAAGTGTTTAACACAAAACCTTCTTTAATTAATAATTTGTTTCATTAATTCAATTATTTCCACATAATACATTATAAGTTATCAACTAATTATAACTAACTGATTTCAGCATAAAACGTTTTACATTATAGCTATTGTGACAAATTATATTAATAATATCATACTAATAAAGTATTTAAATATTATTAACATAATACTCCTATTAATTTAGCTAATATTTTAATTATTTATCAAAAAAATTTGTAATTGGGCCGACAATTGACAGATCCACAATTACATAAAATTTTATGGCATAACATAAGCTCAAATTGATTTCTACAAAATATTTCCTTTATGTATATGTCCATGTAAATATATAAGCCAAATAGTAACTAAAAATTCCATAGAAAGTACATGTGGTGGCTAAAAATATAAAAATCACAAGGTAAAAATTTTAAATCTAAATAAATTAAAATGAGCACTTAAATAAAATAACAAAATTAACTAACAATTTTTTAATTTAAAAAAAATCTAAAAAGTGCCCATAATTGTAAGCTTAGAGAGTGAAGCCCAACGGTGTAATATGCTTAGCTATCGGATGTTGCCAAGGAAGCATATAAAATGCACACACCATCAATGTGTGTGGGTGCTTGCCATTATGCCCTATTTATCATCCCTAACATCTAATTAGATTCACAATTGGGTCTGCCCAATTTAATTTTGACTTGAAGCCATTTTTCCTTTTTAATGCATTTTTCAATGCAAATTTTTCTCTAATTTATTTTTCAATGCACTTTAATGCATATTAAAAAAATTCCAAAAAAATGCATCATATCTTCATTTAAATTTCAAAAAACTTTCCCAAAAAAATTCAATGTCCATTATTATTTAATGAATTTCAAAAAATGTGCTTCTTGAATGTTTTAATGAATTTTTATCAAGACATTTGAAAAAGATAAAACTAAATTTTTGCATTTATTTAAAAGATAAATATGTTTCTTAATAAAATTTCATTACAACATCTAAGAAACATGCTACAAATTTTTTTATTTTATAATTCAAGATTTTCTAGAAAATTTTCAAATGCTCTTTCCTTAAACATTTTAAATGGCTAAAGAACTTTCCCATCAACTATTCTAGTACAAGGTTTCTCTATGTATAAACTAATTTTTTTCTAGAAAATATGAAACATCTTGTGAGCACAAATATACAGCATCAATTTTCTTAAAAAAAAAACAAATTACAATACTAAAATGAATTTACATTTCCTTTTTGAGAAACATGACTTCATGTATTAGGTACAATACTAACAAAATGCATGAATAATCATGTATCAATAAACTAAATCCATTTCAAATACAAACACAGTACCAAACTAAAACATATATTAAAATTTAATGAATTTTTATTAAGACATTTGAAAAAGGGTAAAACTAGATTTTTGCATTCATTTAAATGCTAAGTGTGTTTCTTAATAAAAATTCATTAAAACATTCAAGAAACATGTTGTAAATTTTTCCATTTTATAAACCAATATTTTTTGGAAAATTTTCAAATGTTTTTTCTTTAAACATTTTGAATGGCTAAAGAACTTTCCCATAAACTATTCCAATACAAGGTTTCTCCATATATGAGCAAATTTTTTCCCTAAAAAATATGAAAGATCTTGTGAACATAAATATACAACATTAATTTTCTTAAAAAAAATTACAATACTAAAATGGATTCGTGTTTTCACTTTTGAAAAACATGGCTTCACGTGTCTAGTATAATACCAAGAAAAATGCATAAATAATCATGTACCAATAAACTAAATCCATTTCAAATGCAAACAGATAGTACCAAACTAAAACATATATTAAAAACATATAATATTACATATTGTATATGTGATAGCAACTGAATGTCCTAAAATTCAATGTTTGCCTATAAGATTATGGCAACATAATCAAATGTTTAAATAAAGAAGTTTCTTATCATCATATCTTATATTGAGAATAGTGCTGGAAAATATTCCAAAAAAAATTCTCATTACATTTACATCTCATCGTATAAATATATGCAATAAGATCTATAACTAAGTAGAGGCTTTAAAATGATTAAGAAATCTATAGCAATATTTAAGTAATTTCATAAATCATAGAGATTATGGAAAAACATAATCAAATCCATATACAAATTGGCCATATTTACATGTCTTATAATGCTTTAATACAAATTTTAAATTTTTTGAGAAATATTTGATCACTAAACCACATAAATAATCATAAAATATATGTAGGAAAATGTTTAATTTGAAGATTTATATAAATTTCAGCACTTTCAATTAATTCTATATTGAGATGAAAAAGTTCAAGTAATCTAATCATGAGCATTCCCATAATCAAATTAATATAAGTACTGCCTTTTATTTGCATGCTGAACAAATCACAAAGAGTAGTCTCCCTATAAGCCTTAATTGTCACTTTAATGTTTGGGGAATGTAGAAATTGATACCAATAAGGAATATGCAATCTAGGTTAGGGTTTAAGAGTAATAATCCCATTTAACTAAAATTAAAACATATAATGGATTGCCTATCACTGAAATTTACCTATAAACTTAATTTCGAGTTCAAATGCCATTTAGGCCCAACTTAATTAACACTTTATTTAGGTTTTAACACTTTAGCATTTTAAACATAATTTATTGAATTATATGGTCTAATATAGAATAATTCTAACATATAACACATTTGAGATTTAAGCATTCTCTATAGTGCAAATAAAAACAAAGATACATATTAACATAATTTGAAATAACTCACCAGTTGGCCATGTCAAATAAAGAGCAAGTGAAACATATAACTTTGAGCTTATTAACAAAAGCTTGTAGCTTTCAGTTATTCAAAGTTATTGATATCACTCTTTCTTCATACTCCTTCCCATTAAATGGTTCAAAACACCAAGTACATGGAATTAAATAAGTATACTTCACAAAAATATATAAGAAAAACATGTAAAGTAAAAACTTGACCATGAATATAACTAAAAACACTTGCATGAATTAAGAAAACAAAGCCAAGTTTTAACTTAAAGAGAGACATATAAGATAGCATAATAACAACTTAACTTGAAACTAAGACATTACTAATCAATGCACAATTGACCACATATATAGGGAAAAAAACTTCTAGTTACCAGCAACAATGCTAATGGAAAGCATATTTGCACCATATATATCCTTCAAAAGTAGATTTTAATGTTAGAGAATTAACTCCAAAAGAATGTTTACTTGCTAATAATCATCTCTTCCCTAAGTCTCATGGAAAGATAAAGTGACTTAATAACTCTAGTAGCCATTTTCTTAAGATTTAAAGTAATTATTGGTAACCTTGCCCATAATATTTCTATTCCATTTGTATATGCAGTAGATAAAGGCTTGAAAAATTAAAAAAAATCATTAACTTTTAGAAGTGACTTGAAAAATTATGTAAGGAATAAAATGAAGGAAGAAAAATAAATTAAATACATAAACACTTGAAAGTATTCCAAACACCGTGTATGGACAATTAATAATTAACTATATTTGGCAGACACATCAATGACATGCTTGTAAGAGGGAACATTCCCTCACTTATTAAAAAGAATGAAACATGTCTCCTTACACATCTACATGTAATTATACCTCATTCAATTAATTGTTCAAACAATTTTTTTTTGTATATTTGCACTAAGTAAAACAATTGAATTGTAACATTATTATTCACAAGGTTGTTAAAGGTATCTAAACTATGTCATTATTTAATTTTTAGATGTAATTTCACACATGTTGAGATACTTGATTTTTGACATGGCTAATTTTCTGGACTATCATGACTAGCATAAAGATGTCAATCAAGTATCTTTACTAGCCCTTTTCAATTACATTTTTACTATTTATGTTGTTTAGAAAGTAACTTATGCTAACACAAACAGATATGTAAACAATAGTTATGTAAAAAATATGTGAAAAGATAATTTCAATACTTTTATTTTCAAGATAGTAAGATAGTTTCAATAGAGAAAATACAAAATATTTATTTTTCTTTCAAAAAAAAAAGAAATGTAATTATAAAGAGAATGGAGATTTTCACAAAAAATTTAAACTCTTTAAATTTTAATTTTTATGCAAAAAAACTTACAAAATTTACTAAAAAAAATACCCCCACATCTATTTTTCAATTAGCATAAGGAAATCATTTTATAAATAAAAAAATTGAATAAAATTTTTTAATTAAAAATACAATACTCTAAGTAAAATAAGAGTTCCCTTCTTTAAAATGCTTTCCATGCTATATAAACCATAAACTATTATTTTCCTTTAATAGCAAATCTAAAATAGATGAGAAAGAAAATTTCCAAGTTTTTTCTGTAAAACTCTTACCAAAATGTTTGTTGTTTCTACTATATATGAAATTTGTTTCTTTAAGGGAAAAAAAGGTATTTCAAAATATCTAAAACTAACAATTATAACCTAATAATCATGTAAGAAATATAAGATTTCCCCAATTTATTCCATAATGGTCATAGGTCCTCATGTAATTTTCTTTAGAGAATTCTAATCTTGAAAAACTTTGAAAATTCTTACTAAAGAGTATGTTTCACTACAAGTGAAAAATTCCCCTTTTTTGTCCTATAAAAATTATGGAGCATAAAATGGGAAAAACCATGCAATCTAAATTAAAACCTTTTAAGAAAATGAAGATATTTCAAATTTCCTTTTCAAAGCTATAAGAACTTTGTGAAATTTCCTTATTGCCTTAGAGTGATCATCGTCTAAAATGTAGAAGAATCATATATTTTAAATTTCTTTTCTTGAAATAAATTCGAATGAAATACTTTAGAACAACATAAATTAAGAAAGCAATAAAAGGAACTATCATTTTAAATTTTACTAATAATACACTTTTTATATATGCATACATACATATATATATATATATATGGAAACCATTTTATACATACTTCTACAAAATACTTAATCACATTATGCATACATATACTGTACATTTATATGTATAATTTTTTTTACATAATAGATGCTTAATCATATGCAAATAAATATACAAACAACTAATAAAATACTACCATAAGATAATACATAAAGGTATAAAATACATAATTATATAAAGCATGTCTGAAAAGGATCATAACGAGATGGATTTTAAGGAAATTGGTCCCAGTATAGGGATTGGTCATGCTAACGAGAGGGTACTAAAATTGGCTGTGGACATGGGATAGGTGCTAGTATAGGAAACTTTAAAGTATCAAAGAACATAGATTGCTTATTAGTAGGGTCCTTTATGTTTAAGTTGTACATATTAGTATGCAAAGGATCCAAGGTAGGAGGTAGCTATTTAATTAGTATCATCCTCACATGATGCATATAAAAAAGACTAAACTAATTAACCATATTTGTAAAATAAAACTTAAGGCAAAATATCTTGAACTACAAGTAGAAATGTCACCACTAATAGTTAATTATAAAGATGAGAAAGTCTATGATTAGAGTTAGAAGGAATATATAAAAAACAACAATCATAAACTAAAGAGTATATAAACTTAGTGAATAACTACATAACCCTTATTCTAATTGGTTTTGTCAAAAGAAACATATATTAAGAAATACAAATTTGCAAAAGTAAACAAAAATTCATACTAATTATTTTTAAAATAGTCTAAAAATTCAATTTTTATTTAAAAAAGAAGAAGATGCTACATAGGTTGCCCCTTTGTAACTTCCTTCATCCTTATACTATTTTTCATCATCCTTTTCCCTCTCACTCTAACCATTCACCAAAAAGCAAAGTGCTAGGCCACATTTTCCCTCACATCTTAAATCAAGTTTAAACACATCCATTGGGCACTATTAGAATAAAACTAGCCTTTTACAAGCTTTCAATTTTTATATCATGGTATGGATAAAATATTAACTTTGCTATAGTCATTACTTTTTATTCCTCAAATCAAAGACAAACCAAGTTAGTGCTTATTAGTTTATAAACAAGTCATTAGTTTATAAACAAGTCCAAATGGGGTTTAATGATCAATACCATACAAAAATTCAAATTTAAGGCCATGGTAATTCAACGTTCAACTATATGAAGCCTATTAACATAACCCAGCCTAAATTTCATTTTACAACATTTTCTAAATCAAGGCCCAATAAATCTTATTTCAAGCTTTAAAAATTCGATTTCAGTTAAAAACTTGTTAAACTAACCTATTTTATAGTATTTTCAAAACTCTTATAATTTTTCAAATGTACCTTCAAAGTTAAAATTTTCAATTAAATGTAGAATTTATGGAGTGAGTCTTACAAGCACATGAGCTCCTTTACTTTTTCACACCAAAATATTTACATCTTAACATTTTAGTAAAATTACGTTATGCCTTAATCGAACCTTATAGCTTACAAAGAAGCAAAATCTTGCAAGGGATGTGGAGTGTTAATAGGAAAGAGCAAAGGTTATAAGCTAAACTTACTTTTTTTCTAACATTCTTGGAACTATTTTCATACATAGTACCCAAGGCCTATATCTTTCAATTCAAAGACTTTATCTTTCAAACTTTACACTAAATGTTAATATCTTATGTGGTCTATACATAATTTATTAATAAAAGGATTTATGCTAATTAAGCTTTATGCATGACATATTGGATGGATAGATGGGTACCTAGCCCAAGATTGGTAAACAAGTTTAGAGTCTATGATAGAGAGGATCTAGAACATGGATTAAGTAATATACAAACAGGTTCCTACTTCATATCTCTCAAGTCCTAGGTTTTCTACTCCCTCAGTGAGACTTACTACACAGAGATAGGGAAATTGCTGAAAGAGGGATTCCTTAGTATATCAATGAGAAAATTTGTACTTTGGATAGTAGGTATTTACATATTACTACGTTAATAATATTAATTATATTTATTTTATTTTTTCCTAATCATATTGCAATTGAAGGCCAAGATCAAAGATAAATTTCATAAATATATAACTACAATTGGTAACACAGTTAGGTTTTGGCCTTTGGTTGCTGTTAATTACTTGAGGAATTTCAAATCAATATATTGTTAGCTTTTTAAATGGAATTTTTGCTAATTATAATTTACAATTACTTTTGTAATACATGCCTCCATAATTATTCAAGAATTACTATTGTATGATAATTTTTCTATCATGAATGAGTACTTGAATGGTTTTGTAAATATGGATATTGAAAAAAAAAATATGGAACCATGAAATTTTGATGAAAATTACATAAAAAAATAGCATGAATAGTGCTATACCCATGAGCTTCCATTGATGAACTTTTACAAAATTAAAGAAATTAAGAAAAAACAATGGGTAGTTTAAATTAGATTTTTTAAGGGGAATTTTGTGATGTGAAACACATAAAATACAAACCTTTTACTCTTTGAAAGAATGAAACCTCCATGGCTTAAAAATCAAATTTTTTATAGTTCAAGATTGTATTTTTCCGATAGTTTTAGCCAAGAAACTCATAAGTATGAATAAAAGGAAGACAGAGTTGAAATTCTAGATAGGAAAATTATGAAAATTGTATTGAAAATCATGCAAAATTGGCTAAAAAACTGTCAGTTTAAATTGAATCCAGATTAACTCACGTATCTAGACTTGCAGCTTAGTTTCTAGTTAAAAATGATGAATAGTGTGCTCATGTGTATAACTAAACACAGAGTTGGCATGTGAGGGCCACATGCCACCTTATCAATCGCAACTCTTTGTGGTGAGCACACTTTTGAGCTTCGTTCTTTGAGCTCTTCTTGATGGGCATTTTTTTGAAATAAAAATTATTTTAATTAATTTTTACCTATTTTATTTGAATATTTAAACACGCTGATTTTGAGCTTAAAATTTTATTATGTATTTTTTGACATGTTTTCCAACTTTTAGAATTTTTTGATATTATTTGTATATTTTAATAATTTTTATAATTTTATTTATTAAGAGAAAAATTGTAAATGATTTATACTATGCCATAAAAATTCATATAATTACATATTTGCCTTTGTGGGGCTAATTACATGAATTTTTAGTTTGATTTTAAAGAAAAAATTATTTAAAGAGAGAAAGGCTAGATTAATGACATAAATGCTTTTCCTTATTGTGTTATTGATGTAATTAATTAGTTATAGCATAAGTGTAGAGTTAAGTATTGTGCATCTAAATTACTTGAATACTCTTTGATGTTAGTATTTTAAGGTTTAGGATTTAGAAGCATGACATTTGGCTGTTATATCATATTGTAAAGTCTAAAATGCCTTTCAAAATTTGATTTTATAACATAGTATTGTGTAAGGTTACATATTTAAATATTTTGAGGAAGGCATTAGCATGATTGTGTTATACATATATTAATGATTGGTGTATTATTCTTCAATTGCTATATAGTAAAACTTTGAAAAGACGTTGAATGGGATAATTGAAAGGATTGGGTCAATGTTTGTTTCGAATCCAATCTAGTAGATGTGCCATTAGATATGTAGTGGCTTAATATCAATTCCACAATACATGTCACTAATTCATCCCAATCATTGAAAAATTATAGAAAACTAAATAATGGTGAACTAATTTTCAAAGTGGGAAATTGTGAGAAAGTGGGAATAGAGCTTATAAGGGATATATTTCTACAGTAGTCTATTGGACATGAGCCAATATTGAAGGATGTTATCTTTGTGCCATCTATAAAAAGGAACTTGATATTGATTGTAGCTCTGAACCTCCAAGGGTATTCTTATAATTTTAGAAGGTAAAAGGTGAATAGTTACGAGGCTTGACTATTGCATGCACTAGTGAACTAGTAAATAGATTGTACAAGTTGAATTTAGATTTGGGTCCCATCAATATTGTTAATACAATTATAAGGAAGAAGTGAAACAACTAGAAAGCTCCTCGATACTATGGTACAACTATTTTGGTATATCTTTAGAGACCAAATTTAGAGGTTAACTAAAGAAGTTGTATTACACAATCTAGATTTTTCTAATCTTGATACCTGTATGGATTATATTAAAAGGAAGCTCATTATAAAAGCTAGAAAAGGAAAGAAAGTTAGAAAACAATAAGCACTGGAACTCATTCATACTAATATCTACAATCCTATCATTCATGCCACTTTAGGAGGTCAAAGATATTTCATCACTTTTATAGATGAATATTCATGTTTCGATTGGATAGAGTTACTTACAAAAAAAGACAAAGTCCTTGGATGCATTTAAGGCATTCAAAGTGGTAATCAAGCTTAAGTATAATAAGAAATCAGGTGTATGAATTCTGATCGAGAGGGAAAATGCTATTGCAGATTAGATGAAATTAGGAGCAATCTGAGTCTATTTGCTAGATATCTTCAAGAGTATGACATTGAGGTAAGCTATACTATGCCTAGGACACCAGAATAGGACACTTCTTGATATGGTCAAGTGTATGCTTTCACATTCTATGCTTTCAGATTTCTTATGGGGAGAAACATTAAAGACCACATGCTATACACTGAATCAATTAGTACATAAGTATATACCTTTGACTCCACATGAATTACTGAAAGGTAAGAAACTAACACTAAATCATTTCCGTGTTTGAGGCTATTGAATAAAGGTAAAGCCATATATTCCTGCTACTAGGAAACTTAATTCTAAAACTATATCTAAATTCTTTATTAGTTACTGTGTTCATTCCAAAGGTAATAAATTCTATTGTTCAACTCACACTACTCAGATCATCCAATCTAATAGAGCAATTTATTTTGAAAACGAATTGAATAGTGGGAGTCAAACACCAAAGATTACAAATTTTAGAGAAGAAAAGGTAGTTATCCCTATAATCTCTCCATCTACTAGTTCATCATCTTTTGGTCTTTCACAGCATGATTTGATATAACCCTTAAAGGAAAATGAGGATTTTGATATTGAGCTCCAGTTAAGGAGATCACTTAGATAGGATAAATCGACAATATTAAATGGTGATTTTTTGTATTTGTATGAGCACAAGTATAATTTGAATGAAAATGCTAATTATATTTCATTCTCTCAAGCAATATCTAGTTTAAATTCTCTTCAATAAATCACTGCACTGGAGGATGAATTAGCTTTAATGAATAAAAATTAAGTGTAAGATCTTATTAAACTACTTAAAAATTGCAAATTGGTTAGATGTAAATAAGTCTTTAAGACTAAGCTTGATGCTCATGGACAAATTGAGAAATATAAAGCTAAATTATGGCTAAAAGCTATATTTAAAAGAAAAATGTAGATTACAATGAGATTTTTCTACTACTATTAACAAAGGACTCTTTTAGAATTATTATAGCTCTTATTGCTCATTTGGATTTGAAGTTGCACTAGATAGATGTGAAAATAATATTCTTGAGTGGTGATCTATCTAAAATTGTGTACGTGTAGTAACCGAATGGATTTCAAAAGAAGGGTAAAGAACACTTAGTGTGCAAGTTAAAGAAATCCATATATGGTTTCAAGCAAACTTCTTAGCAATAGTATCTTAAGTTTCATGAAATAGGCATTTCTCTCATATTTAAAAAGAATAGTGTGGAATTAGTGTATTTATATGATGAAAAATGCTGGCAAATTTATGATTTTAGTCTTAGAAGTTAATGACTTCTCCTAGCGGGCAATGACTTAAGCTTGCTGACTGAGATAAAGCAATTGCTATTATATCATTTTGAAATGAAAGATATGGAAAATGACTCTTTTGTTCTGAGCATTGAAACACTTCATGATAGGTCCTAGGATATTATTGGCTTATCTTAGAGGTCTTAGACTGAGAAAATTCTAAAAAGATTCAATATAACCACCTATTCTTAAGTTATTTTGCTTATTCAGAGGGGTGAAGTGTTTCCAAAAATCCAATGTCCTTAAACAGATGAAGAGAAAGAAAAGATGGAAAAGGTCCCATATGTGTTATTTATGGGTAGCTTGATGTATGCTCAGGTATTCACATAACCTAACATTACTTTTGCTATGGGTAATACTTAGAAGATACCCTAGTAATCTAAGTTAGAGACATTGGACTGCTGTAAAGAGAGTTTTGAGGTATCCTTTAAGGTACAAAGAATTCACACTAATCTATAAAAGATCAAGAGACCTCGATATTACAAGCTACTCAGACTTAGACTATATAGGTTGTCTAGATAATTTAAAGTTTACATCTAGGAACATTTTTATGATAGCTGAAGGTGCTATGTTGTAGAAAAGTATCAAGTAGTCAATTGTTATAACCTCCATCATAGAAATAGAGTATGTCGTTTATTATAAGTCTTCCTAACAAACTACATGGTTAAGAAATTACCTTTTAGAGTTTCATCTTATAAAAAGTGTTGTTAAACCCTTGACTATTTTCTGTGATAACTTTGCTGCTATGAGCTTGTCTTTTAATGACAAGAGTTCCACATGTTTGAAGCATTTTGATGTAAAATATCACTATGTGAGAGAGAAGGCACGCAAGCATGTTTCTATTATTAAGCACATTCCCATATATCTTATGCTCACAAATTTGCTAATCAAGGGCTTAGCAGTAGGAACTTTTATTGAACATGTAAACCATATTAGCTGTGTAAAGCCTTTTGATGTTTTAGGTCAATAGGAGTTAATGAATATGACATCATTTTTGCTTTATGGATAAAATTTTATGTTATGTTGCCATATTTGTGTGCATTTTGGTTATGGCATGTTTACAAAGACATTTGGATCCTATTTCATCATTGTGCTTATATTTATTGGGCATCTTGGGTGGGTGCTAGAACTTATTGTGCGTAAATTTACACATAATCACATAAAATTGTGTAAGTTTTATTTTGCACATATTAATAATGTTAGTTAATAGGTGTAGGTGTGTAGTATGTTGTGATATTAATATCCCTTCGAATAGAGTATATATGTTATTAGATACCTATAATCTTAATTGGATAAATGGGTGTAAAAGTACCAATTTTGTATTAACATCAATTCCTTTTATGACCACTATTAATAAATTATGTATGTCTACATGGGAGATTGTTAATATTTTATGTGGACTATACATAATTTATTAATAAAAGGATTGATGTTAATTAAGCCTTATGCATGACATAATTAGATAGCCAAATAGGTACTTGGCCTAACACTGGTAAACAATTTGGATATTGTGATGGATAAGATCCAAAACCTAGATTGAGTAATATATAAAGGAGTCCCTACTTCACATCTCTTAAGTCCTAAGTTTTATGCTTTATCAATGGGACCTACTACATAAAGATTAGAAGATTATTGAAGGAGTGATTCCCTAGTAGATTAATGAGAAAACTTGTACTTTGGATGACAGGTATTTACATATTACTACATTAATAATAGTAATTATATTTATTTTGTTTTCTCCTGATTATACAACAATTGAAGCCCAAGATCAAAGGTAAATTTCATAAATATATTCCTGACTAAAAAGTTATTCTTTTTCCATACTAATTTAAAATTCAAATTATCAAACATTTCTAACAAGCTTGTCTTTAAAATCTTAGAAATTCCTTCAAGATTTCATGAAGAAAATTTTCTATTTTTCTGAGAAAATAAAAAGCTTACATTTTCTTTAAAAGTCTTTAGCACACTATGTACAGTAGGAACAAGATTTACTAATACAATTATCAAATCCTAACAATACAAATTTCTAAAATAAATTTTTCTAAAAAAACCTAAAAGAAAAGAGGAAAGTTTTCATTTATAAATCCTTAGAAAACTCACTTGAAAATGGTACCTAAAATAAAAAAAACAATTAAAGGTAAAAGTTTAGCTTTCAAGAACAAGTATTTCTTTAAAGAATGGAAACCAAAATACACTTAAAAGAAAGTGTAACAATAAAAAATATATATTAAGGAAATATTAATCCATTCTTGAGAAAATGCTTGTCCTTAAAACGGAATAATTTTGGCTTTAGTGGAGTATGGGGACAAGATGAGGAAAGTGAGGAAAAATAGGGCTTCTTATTGCTTTCTTGCTTGTGATTTGCTTTTAGGAAAATGAGGAGAATGTTGTTTTTCACTTAAATGAAGAAAGAGCATGAGTTTGACTAAGTAAAGTGGGGTATGGCCATTGCAAAGTAAAAAGGAACAATATTGGTGGTTTCTTGTGGGGACTTTTAAATTTTATAGCAAAGAAGGGAATATGGCTTTAATGCTTTATATCTCCAAAGGGTTTTAAAAAGTGAATAAACATGTGGGTAAGAATTGAGGAGTATGGCTAGTCATTGCTTGAGAAAAAAGTGTGAGAGATACGCATATAGATGAATAAAGTATTCAGGATAATGAAAGAATAATGGAATTTTTCATAAATTTTTGCAAAAATGTGCATTAAGTGCATAGTTATTCTCTTTAATGGAGATAATATTTTGTATTAACTTTCAAAATAGTGTAGAACCAAACAAAGTCATGAATAAATTGACTTTTCATTGCAGAACTTTTACTTAGAATAAAAACAAGAAAATTTTAGTGATTCTAAAACTATTCTTAGCTTTGTAAAACTTATTGACTTTATGCATAAACTCTTTACTATATATTTAAACAACATATACAAAAAAGTTAGAAAATTATGATTTTGGTCTCATAATTTTTCTATTGAATTCTTTTAAAACTTTTTTCTAATTTTTCATGACTCCTTTAATTTAAAAAAAAAATAGAAAGTCTCAAACTTAATATTTTCCTCATTTATAAGCTTAGTTTTCTTCCTTTTCAAGTATCATAAAAGTGAAATTCTATATAATCATAAAATTATGTACTTTCTTTAAAGTGTATAATTTCATGCTTTAATTTGAAGAATTTAAGCACTATTTATGACTCTTTTTCCTTTAACCTTATAAAATAATTTCTTTTCCAACCTAAAAACATAGGCATGGTTTTTGGCTTAAAAACAAGCTAATTGTGGCCTTGCTTGTTGTTTTTGGAATTTCATTCCAAAAATTTCTAAATGGGCTCAATACTTTTATTTGGGTGTCTTAGAATTTTTTTTTAATAAAAAAGCCTCTTCTTTCAAATTTTCTTATTAGGTTCCTTAATGGGTTTTTCTAAAAAAAAAAGGTTTTCTTTTTAAAAACTATAATGGGTTTTCTTCCTTAACTTTAATGGCTTTTTCTATTAGTGGGCTTTACTTCTAATCTCCCTTAGCTAAACTTACTTTTGTCAAGTTGGAAGATATTTAATCCGATAGGTTTCCAGCTAGTATTACAAATTCTAACCCCTTAAAGAAAATTTGTTCTTGAATTTTCAATAGGTAAGATAGAGTAGCACAGAATTGTCAATAGTATGTTATGGCTTAAGAAATCTTACTGATTACTTCTAAATAATTTTCCTTCATTTTATCTTCTAACTCCCATGTTACTTCCTATTCTCTATGTTTTTCCTAGATTACATTTATTGTAGATACCTCTTTAAATCTTAGCCATTATTTTATCCTTCTAGAATTTACTTAGATTCCTTTTTGAATAAATACGTGTCCTAAGAAATGAATGCTCATGATTCAAAGCTTGCATTTTGCAAATTTAGCATACAACTAATGTTCTTGCAAAGTTTGCAAAGCAATTCATAGGTGTTATGCATACTCCTATTTGCCTTTCAAATACACTATCATGTTATTAATGAAAATAATGATAAACTTATTTAAAAAAGGCTTAAAAATTTAATTCATTAAGTCCATGAATGTCACTAGTACATTCATCAGCCTAAATGATATCACCAAGAAATTGTAATGCCATATCAAGTACAAAATACTATCTTTAGGCCATATTTATTTCGAACCTTCAATGAATGGTACCTAAAACATAAATTAATCTTTAAAAAAATTATGCTCATTGCAGTTGATTAAATAAATTATCTATCTAAGGTAATAAATATTTGATGTTAATTGTAACTTTGTTCAGTTATCAATAATTGATAAATAATAATAGCAATTGATCTTTATTCTTAACAAATAGCTCTAAAGCTCCCCAAATCAAAATACTAGGTTACACAAAATCTTTATTTGTCAAGTCTTGAAATTACTCCTTTAACTCTTTTAGTTCCACAGATGCCATGCAATATAGGGGAATTAATATTAACTTCATACTTGATATAATATTAATGGTGAAATTAATCTTGCAATCAAGTAGCAAACCTAGTAATTACTCAAGAAAAATATCTTGGAATTCATTTACTACAAGGACTTTACTAACTTTTATTCCTTTTTTCTCCATTTCACCTACTATTGTTATCCATGCTACATAACTTTTCCTTAATAACTTCTAAACTTTATAAGAGACAAAACTAGGCAACTCTGCCCTTCTTTCTCCTAGAAAAATCCATGCTACTTCTTCATTTGGTTAGTAGGTTCCTATTTTATGGTGGCAATCTACACATGCATAATGCTTGGATAGCTAGTCCATTCCTAAGATAACATCATGATTTGTCATGTTTAGTACTATTAAATTAATTAACTTGAGGTAATTATTTATCTAAACTTCACATTTACTAACCCTTTAAGTAGTTGGCATGACATTTCCTATTAGGGTAGTAACCTTAATTCTTCTTCTAATTCCTCCTTGGTTTTTGTTATTTTAGTTGTTAAGTTTTTAGATAAGAACAAATGGGTTGTACTAGGATCAAATAATACCTTTACTAAAAGATTCTTAACTATTAGGGTAATTATCACAACAACATTTGAAGCTTGAGCTTTTTGGCATGTAAAGCATAGACTCTAGCCTAAATTCTAGTTTCTCCTTATTATTATTCTTTCTTGCAACTTAGCTAAATACTATAAAAGATCTAATAAAGGATGTATTTTGGGTAGTTTATTTATTAGGTGTTGCAGCATTATTTTTGTAAAGTGTTGTTGTATACACTTAAGCTTTATAACCTAATTATTTGCATTTGAAACATATTCTCAATCCATAATGATTGATCTTGTACTTGTTGTAGTATGGTGGTCCATTTGATTAGTTAGTTATAGAATAAACCATATTGGGTGCTTTCATGGTAGATTTTGATCTAAAGTTAGAACTAATACCATGAAAAGTCTTTTACCCTTGAAGTTTTTTCTTACTAGTGTATTCACTTGCTTTTCTCATTTGCATGCTTTGTATAATGGCAACTTTTTCCACCTTTTTACTACTTCCATTTTCAAATTACGTATGCTTCATTTCAGATCTTGCTTTTCTTTCTTTAGATTGCAACTCTATTCATATAGTATAGTTTAAAGCTTATTAGCATGTAATACCATTAGAAGTGATAAATTTAATGAAGAGATAGTCACAAAGCCTATTCATGAACCTTTTTACCCTTGCTTTCTTAATTAGTACCAAATGTTTGGCATAACAAGAAAGTCACATAAATTGAGCATTATATTGATAAGCTGTCATTACCTTTTAATTCAATTGTGTAAATTCTCGAGCTTTCATTTCTTTAAAGCTTGGTGGAAGGAAATGATCTACTAAATAATTTTAGAATTTTTCCTTAGTAAGTTGTATAACTAGTGCATCTTTACACTCTATATTTTGAAATTACCAACAATGTGCTACATCATCAAGTTGATTTATCACCAATTTTACCATTATCTCATCACTACACCTTAACATTTTATAGATCTTTTCTGTTTAATCAAGAAACTTATAAGGATTAACCATAGGATTAGTACCATCATACCTTAAAGGTTTTAATTTTAAAATTTCATCAACTATTTAAAGCTTATCCTTAGGTGGTACAACAGGAGGTAATTACTATCAATCTTCTCCCTTATTCTAGTTCTTGTTCCCTTGATTTTGGTTCTAATATTGGTTTTATGCTGGTAAGTCAACTATTCTTTTCAAGTTTTTCTATAAAGTACATAGGTTTTTCTAGTTACTCTTGCTCACTTTCCCTAGTTTTATCCATCTTCCTTGAAGGCAAATTTTCAAATCCTTCATGTTCAAACAATTCAAGATATGCTCTAGTACATCTTCTTCTTTTTCTTTAACTATAATCCTATAAAATAACTTAGGTTAACAAACATAATTCTTTTTGTAAATTAAAAAGATACCTTCCCTCTTTCATGATCCTGCTAGTTCATAATTGTTTACTTGATTGCTTATTCTCCAATTCCATTTTTACTTTTATTAGACCTTTTTTTGCATAATATACTAGAATCATACTATGATACTAAACCTATCATAACCTATTTTCTAAACTGTTATGACTAGCATAAAGATAACAGTTGAATATCTTTATTAACCTTTTCAATTGCAATTCTACTATTTATGATATTTAGTATGTAATTTATAGTAATGCAAAGGAATTTGAAAATAATTTTGATGTAAAAAAATATGTAGACATATAATTTCAAAACTCCTTTTTTTAAAAAAAATAGTAAGATAATCTGAATAGAAAAGAAATGCAAAATATTTATTTAGTTTTTTAAAAATAGAAATGTGGTTACGAGGAGAATGAAGATTTTTACTAAAAATTTGTACATTTTAAGTTCTAATTTGTATCCAAATAGCATTTTCAATATTTACTGAATAAAATAATTCTAACATCTATTTTTCAATTATCAAAAGGAATTCATTTCATAAATTAAAAAAAATTGAATAAAAGCTTCTAATAAAAAAAATAAAATATAGTATTTTAAGTAAAACAAAAGTTCCCTTCTTGAAAATGTTTTTCCATATTATATAAACCCGAAGCTTCTATTTTCCTTTAATAACAAATTCAAAATGGGTGAGAAAGAAATCTTTCCAAGATTTTTCTATAAAACTTTTACTAAAAAGTTTGTTGTTTTAAAGATATATCAAATTCATTTCTTTTAGGAAAACAAAGGGTATTTCAAATATTTGAAACTTAAGATTACAATCTAATAATCATGTAAGAAATATAAGATTTTCCCAATTTCCCCATGATAACTGTAGATCATTATTTAGTTTTCTTAAAAAATTCTAATCCTACAATTTGTTACCAAAAGGCATGTTTCACTAAATATGAAAAATTTCCTCTTTTTTCTTATAAAATCCTTGGAACACAAAGTGGGAAAATCATGCAATCTAAATTGAAACTTTTTAAGAAATTAAGATACTTCAAATTTCCTTTTCAAAACTTGAAATTATACAAGAACCTTGTAAAATTTGCCCTTTCCCTACAAAAATAATAAAAATATACTTTTGTGAACTATGCAGACTTTGATTCTTCTCTTGAAGATATATAGTCTCTACTCTAGTAGGTTAAGTATATTTCTTGTAAATATTTTTTTATTCAATTTAAAGTTTCAAGTTCCTTTTTGCTATAATTTTATAATTTCTTTTGTTAATTCTCTCACGTCCTATAGTAATGGCTTCGACCACTCACTAAGCTCAATTTTCTCTCTACTTTTAATAGAATAGCAAGTAGCACTAAGACATTTAAAATAATCTATGTAATTTATTTTTCACCTTTTTTGTAATTATCATTATCATTAATATATTATTAACTTATTTAAGCCATAATATGATAAATAATTAATTTCATGATAACTATTCTTTAAACAAATATTGTTGAGATGCGTAATACTTTCCTTACACATAATTAGATTCATGAACCATTTTTTAGGTACAAAGATCTATTTTATCCATATTTTGAGGTTCTAACCTTTTTAAAAAATTATGGCAACTTTTATTTTCTATTTTTAATTAAATAAAGTAATTGTCATTCACATTGCAGCATCTTTTGAGCACATTGTAACAATGATTTATAATATGATGTTTTGATATGTATTTTGAAATATTCAATTCTCCTAAATTTTTTTTTATTAAAGATGTAACTTCATAAAAATTTTGGAATTTTTTATATACCTTGCATGCATGTTACAAAAACATAAAAAAATATTGTTATAAATTGCATTACAATTTTTTTTAAAAAATGCACATTATCTTGTAGTAAAAAATGATTATTTTATGAAATTTATATTTATATTTTCAACATTTTGGTTTATTAAATTGTGGGATTAACGTCTATAACATCAAAATTTGTGATTTTAATGTTTTAACTTATTAAATAATTTCAATACCAAGTTTTGAAAGATAAATAAAATATTTATTGTTATTTTAAAATTTTTAATGTATCATTTATTTCAACTACTAAATAACTATTTAATTTACTTGATGACAAAATTTTATCTTTTTTTATGAATTAAAAAATCATATTTTAAGTTCTATTAAATAATATTAAAACTTTACATAATTACTTTGCAAATTTATGATTGTATTTCTATGAATTTTATTCAAGCTGCTTGTAACCTTCAATTCACTTCACATTCATTTTCAACTAATAAGTATGGTGATGACCATAAATCTTAAATATTCAAAAACCAAATGTGTTAATGGCTATAAAATTTATAAAAAAATAATTGGAAAAATTTTGTAACTTTATTTACTTTTTTTTTACTAATTATAGGAGTGATTAGACCGTTAAATGTAAGGGTGTCTATGGGCTAAGCTAGGCTGGGTTGGGCTGGGTTAGGTTACTAAAGCTACTTCCTTGTGTTAACTCCTAGGCTTTAATTTGTAGGCCCAATTTTGCCTAAATCATCGTTCAACTCATTTATTATTGGGCTATGACAAGTCCAATGGGCACTAATAGGCTAGGCCGAGCATTTGAAGTTTTTTTTGTTACTAAATTACCATTATCAAACATTGGGCCTTAATTAAAAATGATTTTTTTTACAAAAGCATAAAATGCACACTGTCAGCTTAATTTTTTAGGGAAAAAACTATATAAAATGAATATAATGTCTGAACTTTGACCTTCCTATTACTAAAAAATTCTTTTATTTTATATGACCCCTGTGTTGTAAGCATATGGCTACACTATTTTTGTATCCTTGTATGTTCTTAATTATAATTTACAAGTTACAAAAAAGGGCCTCTTTACTTACAAAAAAGCACTTTAATTGCAAAAATGAATTAAGGTACCTATTGCTAAACCAAGGCACCATTTTGCTGGCTATATTTTTCACATCCCACTAATATTTACATCCCAAAAAAAATCAAAAAATGGTTACCGACACTCTAATAGATAGCATAGCAACATGATTCCCTTCCATATACATATTTCCTAAATTTTACAATAACTGCCAACTTCAATGCCTATATAAACAAGTTTAATACAACTCAATTAATATACCAATAAGAAAGAAGAGAATAAAATAAATTTAATATGAAACTAATAGTTACTCATATCTCAAAAAATCAAAAGACAACACAGCACACCAATAGATAACTATTTCCCAATTTTATCTGCCAGTGCTAGCTTTAAAGCCTATAGAAACAACTAAAAATTAACCAGATCAATATTTATTTAAGCATACTATAAAAGAAACTAACCAACTTTAATGTTAGTGAGTCAATAACCTAATCATGCTCGGTTTCAGCTTTAGCTTTGTCAGTGTTAGTAGTTTCTTGTGTTCTTTAACAACAACATGGAAAAGATATATTATAAGAAAGATCAAGATGATCAAAGATTCAAAATGATACAATAGAGAAGATTATAGAATTACCACACATACCTTCCTAAAGAATTGACACTATAGGAGGGAGAAGACGATGAAACGAAGGATCTAGAAGTGAGAAGCTTTAGTAGTCCAACTAGAGAGTTAGAGACATAGTGGTTGTGCTAAGGTTTGGCTAATAATTTTTGAATTTTATAATTGTAGTTAAACGATGTCATATTGCTATATTGAAACGACTTCACATTGACTTAAAGTAGTTTAACAAAATTGGTCCAATGTTATTGAGTGGGTATGGGTTCAAATAGGTCCAAATACTAAAACTTATGCTCACCCCTAGAAACCCACTTTTCTCTTTTTTTTGTCCAAACCAGCCATAATAGCTTGACCCAAACTGACCCAAATTGCAAAAACTAGTTCAGTCCAAGTGAGTTAGGCTGGGCTTTATGATTTTGGACACCTTTAGCTAGATGTACATAATTTGTAAAGATTAGAGATTGAATCCTTGATACAGCAAAAAGTGTAAAAAATTTAGGAGATATTAGATATCACTTGAATTAAGAGCTTTTAACAACTTTATTTTACTTTAAGATAATGTAACTTTTTCAAAAAATTGGAAAAAGTATAAAACTTATACTTCATATTGTCTTTTATAATTAGAATATCCATATCTATCAAATTTTTTCGAAAAAAAGTTATCAAATAAATAAACAAATATATACGTCTTCAAACAAGTTAACTAAATAAACAAATGTTGTAAGTATATTTATATGAATATCCATCACATTATTTTAATTTATCTACTATTTATTGTGATTAACCTTATCTTTGATTATAACCAATAATAGATAATTATCTATTAGCAATAATTATTAATTATATATTTATCACTTAATGCTTAGAGGTCCATTAAAGGATGAAACAATATTACACATTAAAAAATAAGAGAACTCTTGTTCTATTTTCTTTTTATAAAAAAGTTGAAAAATTTTGTAATGAAATTTTCGTTAATATAGTTTCTCTTTTGTATTTGTAAAATGCAAAACATAAAAAAAAATACAAAATTTTTATATGATTGTACTTTAATAAAAGTATTTAATAATTTTTAAATGTTTCAGAATATATATCAAGGTATTATATTATAAATTATCTTGAAAGAATAATTATTTTTAATTAATTTAAATAATAATTTTACAAAAACACGTAAAATTAGATTATATTGTTTGAAAAGTAAAATTGGCATAAAAAAAAGAACTAATATCTGCAAACTGTTGTGGAAGGTTTGAGAATTGATTGATAACGGTGGGAAGGTTGCTCACTTACATTCAAACCTTAGGGGTTCCGAATGAATTTTATCCAAAAATTAAATATTTTCTTAAATATATAATTATTTACTTCTTTAAATTCTTTATTAATAATTATAATAATTTATTCTATCCTCTAAATTGTACCGTGCACTTTTAAAAGAGGCGTGATCTATCCTTTTTATACTATTATTTAATACAAAGCTTTTGTACATAATAAAAAAATTTATAAATATTTATAAAAATTTAATATAAAATTTATAAAATTATATCTTTTCATATAGAATTTTATGACTTCTTACAAAAATATATAATTTTTTATTAATTTTTTAGTCTAACAGATATGCAAAAAATGTAATTCCTTTTTCCAAAGTTCCATGAAAAAATTTTGTCATTTCTGCATAAAAACTGTAATTTGTAATAAAAATATTAGATTATATTAAAAATATATTCCTTTTCTAGTAAATAAAAAAGTATAAATTCATTTATAAAACTTATAAAAAATACATATTAATATGATTTATTTTGAAATACATATCCCTTGTATTTGTTGGATTTATTATTTTAGAACAATTCTAATATACCCAGAGTAAAAGTCTGGATATTGATATCTAAGATACTTGTCTTTATATTTACTATTATATTAAAATATTATTTAAATCTACGATAAGAAAAGATAGATGAAAGAATGGGTTAACTTGTAAAAAATAATAATATGTTATTTTTTATTCTACTCATATATTTTAACTTATTTCTATATTTGGCAATGATTTAAAATAAACTTTTATAGTAAGCTATTAATATTGGGCTAATATTATTAAATTATTAGTGATTTATATAATAATTTATTGAATCATAAAGCATATTTAATAATCAATACTTGTAATCTTCATATAAATTATTTATATTAGATTAAAATTACAAATGATAGATTATGTATATAATATATTAAAAAAAATTATAATGAATTTTTTATCCATAAATGTATTTATGATTTTAAATGTTAATTTTTTTTTATAAAGTGCAATTAAAAAAAAGGTGACAAATAATATTTTTTATTGTGGGACTAACGACAAACCACTTAAATGTATTTCAATATAATCTTTTTAATTTAAAATTGAATAGACAAATTTTTAAAGTTGGCAAAAAAGAAAAAAGTGTCTTGTTTTAATTGTTTTTAAATTTTATTTTAAATAAATTTAATTTTTAATTTTTTAAAAATATGCAATATTTCTCAATGAATTAATTTTATTAATTTTTTAACAAAAATATTTGTATGTCATTTAAATTGACATCCTTCATGATTTATATAAATTATATTTTTATATTTTTATAACAAAAATATAATTTTAACTTTAATCTTTACTAAAATTTTAATTTTTCTCTTAAATTTTATTTGAAATAAATTCATTATTTAACTTTAAAAAGATTATAAAAGTGTTGATGAAGATAATCTTAAATTGAAAGAGAAACATAATGTACTTAAAATTTAATTAAATGACATTAAAGAAGAAGAAGAACTATTAAGTAACGAAAACTAATCATTATTAGAACACATAACAATTGAACTTTTTATGCAAATTGACATAAGAAAAAAGTTACATATAAGAAGAAATATTACACAAAATATATTAAAGGCAAGAATAAAACTAAAGTTTGGATGATGATGGCATAGAAGGAGGAGGAGGAGGAGGATGAAAACACATATATAAATAAATTAATTAAATTCATATAAGCTTACTATAAAATAAAAAAATATCTTATTATATAAATGAGTTAATTTTGTTAACAATATATTGAATGTATTTTAAATGTTAAAAATTTTAATAAGAAAATTTCAATACTATATTTATCCATGTATTGTATTTAAAAGAAACATTTGATTTATATAAATAAATTTTTAATTTATTTTAAAAATATAATTTTTTTTGAAAAATTTCATATATATGTAAAATAAAGTTTGATCTAAATCTTTAAATCTATATAGGAAAAAACATTTTGGCTCAACTTATTTTTCTAAACTCACAAGTTTATAAAAAAAATTTAGCGTAGAAATAAAATTAGAATAAATATAAGCCTTAAATTATAAGATTTATAAATAGATAAATTACTTGAAAATCTCTTTCATATATAAATAGGTATCATTTATTTATAGGTTTGTCAATATGTCAACATTTTATTAAAAGAAATATATAATATATTTAAAAGAAAACTTAAGTTATGTATTTTTTTTTTACTCTTTTTGGGCCTTAAAACATATTCAATAATTAATATATGTGATTTGCATATAAATTATTTATATTGAGTCAAAATTATAAATGATAGACTATATATATAATATATTAAAAAATTTTATAATAAATTTTTTATCCATAAATGTATTTATGATTTTAAATGTTAATTTTTTTTTGTAAATTTCCTATTCTCAATGAAAATGAAAATAGAAAATAATTAAAGTAAATGTATGAATTTTTTATTTTGATGAAAAATATGCACTTCTAAATTTTATATACGGAGGTGTATGGTATTAAAAAAATAGTATTATTGATCTTAATATTTTTAATTTTTCAAGTTTGTTCGTTATCGAAGAAATTTGAAATTACAATGAAACCTTTTAGTTTTCATTTTCTTTTTTAAATTTATTTTAAAATTTTAATTATTGTTTTAAAAATTTTCATATATATGTAAAATAAAGTTTGGACTAAATCTTTAAATATATATAGAAAAAGATATTTGGGTCTAACTTATTTTTATAAACTCATAAATTCATAAAAAAAATTTAGAGTAAAAATAAAATTAGAATAAATTTAAGCCTAAAATTGTAAGGTTTATAAATAAGTAAATTACTTGAAAACCTCTTTTATATATAAATAAGTGTTATTTATTTATTAATTTGTTAGTAAGGATATCAATACTCAAATTTTTAATTTGGATATGGAAGAACTATTTATTATTTTATTATTTATCTTCCACCGTAAAGTAAATAAAGCCTGAGTTCTTTTTTTGGGGTAAAAACAAGGGCGCGGACATGCCCTAACAGAAATCTAGGGCAAATCACCCTACCTTGTTGGAGATGCATTAGCCGTGCTGTGAGAAGTGTTTCATCCAAAAATTTTTAGTTACATTTTGTCCGGCAGAGTTGTTCATTTAGAAAGACAAAATAGTTAAATTACGAATTGACCCCACTGAATGAAATTTGAATTATAATTTTATTATATTTGAATTTACTTTATTTTAATTTAGATAATTAAAGTTAAATTTTAGTTAATATAGAAATTTTAAGTAATATAATAGGAAATAATATGTGTAATTAATTAAAAGTAATTTAATATAAATAATTTAAGATTATTTTTTTATTTAAATAGATTGAGTCAAAGCTAATAAATAAAACTATTTAAATAAATAATGATTATTGTGTTTCTTAAATTCCATAATTATTACTATTAATTTTTAATTTTTTTACTTTTATCATAATTATTTATTTTTTCATTCACTTATAATATTAAAGTAAATAAATTAATCATTAAATTTACTTTAGAAATGTTAAACATATGTTTATTTTTTGTTATATTGTCTTTTTCACCGCTTATTTTAGCACTACGAGTTAAAAAAAGAATACATAATTATAATAAAAATAAAAGTAAAGAATTAATAGTGCTAATTATAAAATATAACAAATGTAATGATCATCATATTTATAAAATGATGCACTAATTATTATGTTTACTCATAATTCTATTTAAACTTCAATATCATTTAATAAAGCTTGATATATGATTTTTTATTAATCAACATATTAGTAGTGTAATAGTACTGGATGTTGCCTCAAAAACTATATTTTCAATGTATTTGGAATTCAAATTCAAAACTTTGTGTGCATCCATCAAGTAAATTATCACTTATATCATTATAATAAAACATATAAATTTTATCATAAAGTAAAGTAAATAATTATTTAGTAGTTGAAATCATAATACTTCACTTATTTAAAATAACTATAATAATTTTATTATTAATATATATTGTTATTATTATTATTAAAATTGTAATTAATTCAAAAAATTGATATAATAAGATAAGTACTTTAAGTACATTATCAATATTTTAAAATCTAATTAAATGAAACTATAACATTATTTAAACCCGAGTTTAAAGCTTTCGTTGACAAAATGATGTGAGAAGAAAATCATAAAATTCAAGTCGGTAACATAAAATATTTAAAATATTTTGTAGTTAAATGTATATTAAGTTCAAATGAATAAAATATTATAAAAAGCTCAATTTTAATCTAAGTTTTATCTGTTTAAATTTAATTAAAGCATATTCTGATTATAAAATATAAAAAATATCTCATGATTTAATTTGAATTTTGTTGTCATCGTTTTTCATTATGTCGTTGATAATAAAAACTTAAATTTAGGCTGTAGTGGTCTTTTGTTTATGAGAGGTTGAGTGACTTAAATTGTCTTAGTGGAGAGGTTTTTAAAAATTATTTTATTTATAAACTAAAGTTTTATTTTCATTCTCGTAATATTAAGTTTGTGTTAATTTGTTTCCTTATTAAAAATTTATATAAGTTGATTTTTTTAAGATTAATTTCATATTAAATTTTACTCTCTTCGTATAATAATTTAATATTTCTATTTTATCATGGGGAATTAAAATTTAAAGTAGAATTATTTTTATAAAAATTAAATTGATATAGACTTTCAGTAAAAGGTAAATTGATATAAATTTAATTCTAGGGTCAAAATAAAGTTTTAGTGCAATTTATTAATATACATGCTTTAATATATTACAGTGAATGTCTTCTTCACGGAAAAGTTAATTAAAAATTTTCTCTTTTAATTTTTAATGATTTATTTGTAAATTAAATTAACATATAAATTAAATTAAGTGTATTATCATGTTCAAAAAGAAATGAAATTGATAAATAATAGATTTTAATTACTATGCCTATTATATTATATTTATTATTTTCAGTAGAATGATTAAATTTCATGCATTGATATTATGTAAAAATAGAGCTAAGTCTAACCAGGATAAAGAATCAATTAAGTGAGGCGATTTTTGAAAATATATCATTACTTGTTATCAATTTGCAAGTTGTCAGAGCCCACTTGAACCATTTGCATTCAGTTTACAGGTCATTAGATACTGGTCGTAGATTACACATTTTACACCTTTTCGGCTTTCTATCCTATGGTTGGTATTAAATCAACAAAACAGAATGAGTTGCCCCAATTCCGTACCGGGCCAGTGTAGTCTGACCCTAAAAAAAAAATAAAAATCGAAGTTCCGTCTCCGGCGAACCATTGTCGTTTTCCGTTGAAAATCATATCCGACTTGCTCTAATTTTTCATTCTGCTGTTCTGCGAGCCCCGGCAACCACCGTTGTGCGACTCACCAGGTGCCCTGCCCTGTCGTGGGCCTTGTTTTCTACACCCGTAAGACATTCTTCTTTGTCTATATTTCCTTCCATATTATCAGTTATATGGATTGATTTTGGAAGAGTTAGGGGCAGGGGTTTTGGTCGTCGGTCTTGTGCCAGACCGTAATTCAAGTTTCAAGAGGAAAATCCAAGTTTTTCTCTTTCTCTTCGTGATAGCAGAGAGAGACAGAGAGGAGCACAGGAGGAGTTTTGTTGTAACAATGCCGCTTTCTATATTACAATGGATTTAGGATTTCCTTTTCGCTAAAGGAATGTTGTATGATGACATTTTTTCTCGAAACTTTAAACTGGAAGAGAAAACATGATTGATCTTGTTGCCTATCACGCCCCTCCACTCACAAACTGCTGAGGGTTGAAGCACGATCCAACACGTTTAGTTTTCCCTTTGTGCTGAAATTTAACTTTTAATTAAGAGGAGGGGTGGAAGGATATGTGCCATCGACTCTTTTAGAGTCTCGCCCAAATTGTTAGGGTTTCTTGCATTTTATTTGTTTGTAAATGCATGCAAGCATCGGCCAAGGTTTCTGATTTGCTAGAAATTTGCTGATGTTTGTTTAAAATATGTTGTCTATGTGAGTGTTTCTTTGAAGGCGGATTTGCTGTCAATGATTGGTGTTGAGTGAATAATTTAAAACTGAATAAAAGAGAGAGTACTTTGAGAAAGTGAAATACATTGCATTTCTGCCATCGTCCAATATGGAGTTTGATAGTATTATTTAGTCTTTTCTTTTCCTTTGTCTACTTGAAGTTACTTGAGGAGATCATATTGTGTGGGATGCTCGATAACAACTTGCTATATTTGGGGTTGAAGTAGGATTCAGTTTATACTGTATATTGGTGGCTATTTTCTCAGTTGCCAAAGAAAAGGGGAATTTGTCATTTTGTTGCTGATGTTTTATCTCTTTGATCATGTTTTATGTTGAACTGTTTAGTTGAAGCTATATGAAAGAGGGAGTACTTTGAGAAGGAGGAACTCCTTTTATATCTTATCTATACTGGAGTGTTACAGTTGTCTTGTTTACCAGGACTTTTCCCCCTATTTGAAGCTGTTTGGGAAATTGATGTATGGAAAATGTTGTGACATCTAGATAGTTATTATATTTGATATTTGATTTGATGTTGTTGTTAACTTTATATAGCCAAGATTTCAAAAACTTATCTGTTTATGAGGTCTTAGGGTTTGTCTTTGAATTCAATTCAACAATATTTGGGTTTGAGAAACTTCTTTGCTTATGAGGTCCTTGGGTTTGTGTTTGAGTTCATTTTAACAATATTTTTTGAGATAAGTATGTAGTCAGTACAGTAATTGATTTGGAGCCTCACTCACTCTCATACTTGGAGCCTAACTCACTCTCATACATGGTTCCCTGTCCTTTTGTTGATATGTATTTGGATGTGCAACTGGTAGCCTATAAGTTTAATGTTTTGATGAAGATGGATGGTGATATTAAGTTACATATGATATGGAGACTTGTTTTCTATATTGAAAAAACAAATATGTAAAAAAAAAAAAAAGAGAGAGAAAAATTCTGTCCTGGTAGAACCATTATATTTCTCAGTTAAAACAAAATATTCTTGTCTTTCTCTAGTTTTGCATTCTGCTGTGCCGCAAGCACTGGCATCCACCTTCATGTGACCCACCAGCCACTGTGCCTTGTCATGGACCTTGCTTTTGATATCACAACAACAATAACAAAATCTTATCCCATTAAGTGAGATCGGCTTTTGATACCATTAATTCATTATTCTTTGTCTATATTTCTTTTTCATATTGTTAGTTGTGGATTGATTTTCAAAACTAGAAGGGATATAGATTTTAGTCACTAGGCTTTGTGCCAAGTTTCACAAGAAAAATCAAGTTTGTCTCTTTCATTCTCCATGATAGGATTAAAGGAGAGAGAGGGAGCACTTGAGGAGTTTTGTAGTAGCAACGCTATATTTTCTATATTATAGTTGATTTAGAACTTCTTTTTCATCGAAGGACTGTTGTATGGTGACAGTTTTTCTCCACACTTTAAGCTGTTAAGAGAAAAACATGGTTGATCATATGATATCACTAAAACCCCCTTACTGAAAACTCTTTAGGCTTGAAGCATGGAATAACACATGCTCACCTTACCTTGTGTTGAAATTTAACTTTTAATTAGGAGAGGGGTAGCAGGATTTGCACTTTTGACATTTTTAGAGCCTCTAATCCCAAGGCAAGTGACAGTGTATTCCAAAAGCCTAAACTTTTGGAAAGTCAAAAAGTTTCTTGCAGTTTTTGGGCTTGTAAATACATGCAGGTGCCAAATTTCGCGATTTGATAGAATGTTTGGGGCTGTTTGTTTAAATTGTGTTGTCTGTGTGTGTGTTTGTTTGAAGGAGGTTTTGCTGTCAATGGTTGGTCTCTTCGATCTTGTTTGATGTTTGGTAAATAATTTGAAACTAAATGAAACAGAGTACTTTGTGAAAGTGGAATGCTGTGCATTTCTGTCATAATCCGGTTTGGTGTTTGACACTAGTTTCTTTTCCTTGATCTACCCGAAGTTGCTTGAGGAAATCAAATTGTGTAGGAAGCTCCATAGCAACTTGATATATATTTGGGGTTGAGGGAGGATTTGGTTCATACCATATATTGGTGAAGATTTTCTGAATGGCTAAAGAAATGGGTAATTTGTCATTTTGTTGCTAATGTTTTATCTCTTTGATCATGGTTTATGTTGAACAGTTTAGTTGGACCTATATAAAAGAGGGAGTACTTTGAGAAGTAAGAATTCCTTTTATATCTTATCTATATTGGAGTTTTACAGTCCATCTTCTCGTTGACCAAATTTTTTTCTTTTTCAATTTGAACTTGTTTGGGGTAATTGGTATATGGAAAGCATCACAAAATTTAGATAGTCGTTATATTTGATGTTGTTGTTGACTTTATATGGCTAGGATTTCAAAAAGTTCTTGTTTATGTGGTCTAGGGGTTGTCTCTGAGTTCAATATAAAAAATACTTTTTGAGATAAGTATGTAATCAGTAGAATAACTGGTTTGAACCCTTGCTTACACTGTTACACACAAATGGATCTCTAACCTTTTGTTGATATGTATATATCTGTGCAACTTGTAACCTGTACGTTTAACATTTTGACAAAGTTACATACGATTCAGCAAACAAGCCTGAGTTATGTATATGGGGAAAAAAAAAAGAGACTAAATTCTGTCCAGTAGAACCATTGTCATTCTCAAATAAAACAAAAATACCCTTGTCTTCCTCTATTTTCTCATTCTGCTGTGGTGGGAGCACAGGTCTCCACTGTTGTGACCCACCAATTTTTGATTATATCAAAGTGATTTATGATATTAAAGTATTTAGTCAAAAGATTTTTCATCGTTGTCTAGGTTCATGATATGTGTGCTAGCTATTAAGTGTAGTTACTAAGTATGTAGTCTTGGTTCTTGATGCATGTATTTGCCAAGAGTCATTTAGTAATTACTATTTTGTGTCAGTCTAAGGTTATCCTATTTTAGTCAATTCTAAAATCATCTATGTAGTCTATAAATATATGTCTTATGATATGTATTCAATCAATCTAAATCAAAGAATGAGTTTCATTATTTAACAAAGTTTCTCCATTGTTTTTTATTATCTATCTTTTAGGTTGTTTATTTTGTCTGATTGTTTATCTTCATCTCTTGGTTGATGATCTTGGGCTAGTGTAACTTGATTGCACTGGAGTTTCATTACATGGTATCAAGAGCTTTGAAGGAGCTGCTGGTGTGAAGCAAGATCCTTTGGTGAAGATATTTGGTTAGGTTTCCAGAAGATGGATTTTAGTGGAGGAGGGACTGGTTTTGGTGTGAATTATTAAACCAGGGCAATTATAAGGCATGGAGGACATTTTTAGAGTGTTCTAGTTGGTGAGGATTTGTTTGGGGGATGTAGTAGGTGGAGATGACATTGCTGTTCTAGAAGTTACTGGTGATGTTGATGATGAAAATCTTTAAGAACTCAAGTAGTGGAAGAAGAAGAATGGCAAAGCTGGGTTTGTTTTGAAGAGATCGATTTCTCATTTATTGTATAATCACATTGTTGGTTGTACATCAGCAGGCCAAATTTGGGAGATTTTTGATAGATTATTCAACAAGAAGAATGAGGGTAGGTTACAATTGCTTGAGAATGAGTTGGCCAATGCCAAGCAAGGTGACCTTTTGATTTCTTAGTACTTTCTAAAAACTAAGAACCTGTGACCTTTTAATTTCTTGGTACTTTCTAAAAATTGAGAACCTATATTCAGAAATTTTTGTGTTAAATCTAGAGAACCCTAATTCTCAAGCAAGGATGAAGCGTCACATTATTCGTGGCTTAAAACCAGAATATACACCTTTTGTTATATCAATTCAAGTGTGGTCTCAACAACTATCCTTGGAGGAGCTTGAGAATCTCTTGTCCTCACAAGTCTTTCGCCATGCAAATGGTTTATATTGTAAAAGATGATGGAGGAAATGCCTTGTTTGCAGGGAAGAAGAAATTTAAAGGGAAGGAGAAGAGGCTTGACAATGCCTCATCAGGTGAAGTTTTCAGCAATTCTGCCAAAGATACTAATGAACCTTTTAAAGGTTATAAGGAAAACATCAAATGTTATTGTTGTGGCAAGTTGGGCCATATCAAGAAAAATTGCTATGTGAAAATGAAAGAAAGCAATAATATAGCTGAAATGGAGAAACAAGATGAAGATAGGGGCATGTGCTTCATGGCTAAAAACGACGCACTTGCTCCAGATCTCATCAATTTTGATAAGGATTGGATCATTGATTCTGGGTGTGGTCATCATTTAATTGGAGATGATTCACTGTTTTCAAGTTGTGGTCTGTCTAAAAGAAAAGGTGGAATCATTACATCAGATAACACAGTTCATTTTGTGGAAAGGGAAGTATGGTGATCAAAAGCAAGGGAGATGGTTCAATCATACACAACAATGTCTATCACGTTCCTAGTGCAAAGAAAAACCTCTTTTCAGTTACCAATGCTGTGGATGGAGATAATTATTTATTATTTGGTCCATATGATGTTAACATTTTCTCAAAATATTAAGGAACTAAAGGCTGATGTAGTTCACACCAGAAAAAAGGTTAAAAATTTGTTTGTTTTGTCTACTTTTAATGCTTATGTTGAAAGTATGGGTATTAATGATAATCGAACTGTGTGGCATGTTAGACTTGGCCATGTTAACATGTCCAAATTTAGAGTTATGGTGTGAAAAACTTAGTTAATGAACTGCTTGATTTAATCAGTTTTGGTGGAAGTGAAGTTTGTGAAGGTTGTCAGATTGGAAGTCTTATTGTTTTCCATTTGATAAATCTCTCTCGAGATCTAAAGCTTCATTGGAATTGGTCCATAGTGACTTGATAGGTCTAACTAGAAACTCTTCCTATTCTAGTTTTCATTATATATTGATTTTTGTTGATTATTTTTCAAAGTTCACGTGAGTTTATTTTGTGAAGCACAAATTAGAAGTTTTCTCTAGATTTCTGGAGTTCAAAATTCTTGCAAAAGGTGAACTTGAGAAGAAAATTAGAAGGTTGTGGACTGATAATGGAGGGGAATCTTCTTCCAATGAGTTCTTTTCTTATTGTAAGAATCATGACATCAAAAAGGAGTTTTCAATTGCAAAAACACCATAACAAAATGGTATAGCTAAAAGGAAGATTAGGTACGTTATGGAGACTTGTAAAAGTTGTCTTTATGCAAAAGATTTATCCAAGGCCTTGTAGGCAGAGGGTATGAAGTCTGCAACTTGTTAATTGAATACCTTTTAGTCCCATAAGCATGAAGACTCCTTATAAGTTGTTGTTTGGAGAAAAGCCCAATATCAAACATTTTTGAGTTTCTGGCTTCATTTATTATGTTCATGTGCTGGATTCTCAAAGGACTAAGCTGGATGTAAAGGCAAGAAAATGCATATTTGATGGTTATGATGAAAGGAGAAAAGGTTGGAGATGCATGGATCCTGCAACTAACAAATTTACTATCTCAAGCGATCTTGTCCTTGCTCAAGTTTCTTCATAGTATGGTGCTAATGGAATCCTACTTGAGAAAGGGAAGTCCAACAATGTGGAATTTGAGATATCATCTTTATCTTTGGCCTCAAATAATCAATCATTGGAGGAGCAGCATGAAAGGGTATCTTTAATGCTTGTAACACTCCAAAGTCTAATGATAATAGTGGTAATTTCGCTAGTAACGGTTAAGAGAAAGTTAGTAACATAGAAGGAGAAACCAGAAACTCAAGACCAAAAGGAAATATTGTTAAACCTGCTAGCTATCAAGATGAAGGTTTTGTAAGTAGTTGTTCTTGTTTCTTTGCTAATCCAATTAATGAAGAAGAGCATTCTTGTTTTGATGAAGCTTGTTAGAAAGTATCATTTAGTAATTAGGTCAAGGTACGGGTTTAGGTTATGTTATAGGCTTAAGTCCTTATTTCTTAGTAGCTTTATATAAATAGAGCATTAGGGATCTTATGATGTACTCAACTGTCATTATTGAAAAACATTATTAGCATTCTTTCTTAAACTTTCTCTCTTCCTCTTACTTCTTTTTCCTCCTAAACCGTAATTACATTATCTACAAAGCTAAACATGTTAAGGAGTGGCAATGTGCAATGGATGAGGACATGAATGCTCTTAAAAAAGAATGAAACTTGGGTTCTTGTTCCTAAGCCCAAGGATGTTCAACCTTTTTCTTGCAAATGGATGTACAAAATCAAAAGGAAAATTGATGCTAGCATTGATAGATTCAAGGCATGATTGCTTGCTCGTGGTTTTTCTCAAAAGTATGGGTAAGATTATGAAGAAACTTTCAGTGCAAATATGACTTTTGTGCAAGTTGTCTTAGCATTGGTAGCATGTTATGGCTGGAAATTGTGGCAGCTTGACGTGGGAAATGTTTTTTTATGGGAAGCTTGATAAAGATATTTATATGGATTAGCTACTAGGTTATGTTTTTTTCTACTCATCCTAATTATATATGCAAGCTCAAAAGGCTTTTTATGGGTTGAAGCGAGCTCCAAGAGCTTGGTATGGTAAGATTAATACTTGCAATTTTGTTCCAATTCAAATTTTAGTATGTTTATTAAACAATATGGAAATTTACATGTTATTATCCTTCTCCATGTTGATGATATGATTATCACGGGTCATGAATAAAAGTAAGCGGCTGAATTGCAAGAAGAGCATTCTACTCGATTTGAAATGAAGAGGTTGGGGAAATCAAATCACTTCCTTTGCTTGGATGCGGAAAACTTGAAGAATGGATTTTTGTCTCTCAAAAGAGATAAGTTGAAAAGCTTGTGGAGAGATTTGGAATCAACAAAGTGAAGAGGTAGATTGCTCCACTTGATGCCAATATGAGGCTTAAAAAGAATGAAGGGTCTTTCTTACCTGATCCCCAAATTTATTGTTCACTTGTTAGTAGTTTAATTTATTTAACTATCACAAAGCTGAATATTTCCTTTTTAGTTGGAGTTATTAATAGATTTATGCAAACACCAAGGAAGCCACACTTGGAGCCAAGAAAAAGGATTTTGAAATGTGAGTTCTATATTAGACATGGGATTACTTTACAAGAGGGGAGCTAGATTTTCTTTCAACTATAGAGGTAGAATATAAGATTGCCTCTCTTACAACACAATAATGTATTTGGCTTTAAAGACTTTTTGAAGATATTCATTCTTCTACAATCAAGTCAACCACAATTTTTGCAGACAATCAAAGTGCAATCAAACTTGCAATTAATTTGGTGTGTTATGCAAGAACTAAATATATTGAGCTTGAGTATCATTTCATCCATAAAAAATTCTTGATGGCACTCTTTAGGTTGTAGAAATTTGAAGTCAAGAAAATATTGCTAACATATTCACTCAATCACTCTTTAAAGGATGATTTGAGCTACTAAAGCAAAAGCTTGGAGTAGTATAAAAAAATCACTTTGAGAGGGAGTACTAATTATATCAAAGTGATAATGATATTTAGAGTATTTAGTAAAAAGTTTTCTCATCTTTGTCTAAGTTCATGACACATGTATTTGTCAGCTATTAAATGTAGTTCTAAGTATATAGTCTTTGTTCTTAATGCATGTGTTTGCCAAGAGTCATTTTGTAATTACTATTTTGTCTTGCTCCAAGGTTATCTTAATCTAGTCAATTCTAGAATCATCTGTGGGGTTTATAAATATGTGTCTTATGTTGTGTATTCAATCAATTCAAATCATAGAACAAGTTTCATTAGTAAACAAAGTTTTATCTATTGTTTTCTATTGTCTATGTTTTGCATGTGTTCATTTTGTATGATTGTTTATTTTCATCTCTTGTTTGACAATCTTGGGCTAGTATAACTTGATTGCACTATAGTTTCATTACACTAGCCACTATGGCCTATCATGGACCTTGTTTTTGACACCAATAAGACAATCTTCCTTGTATGAATTTCTTTTAGATATTGTAATTTTACATTGATCTATGTAGAGAGTAAGGATATAAATTTTGGTTGTTGGGCTCGTGCCAAGCCATAATTTAAGATCGATGACAGGTTTTGTAGCAATGCTACTTTATTTATTTATATTGGTACAAACTCTATATTATAATGGACTTAGGAATTTTTTTTTTTTTTTAACTAAGTGAATATTACATAACGACAGTTTTCCTTTAAAGTTTAAGCTATTAAAAGAAAATCGTCATTGATCTTTAGCATATCTCTGACATGCCCCTTCACTTAAAAGCACTTTAGGCTTGAAGCATGTTTGCATTGTGCTATAGCTTGGGAGCTTTGAACCTATTTATTCTCCTTATTTGGTGTTAATTGAGTGTGCCCCTCAAATTTGGGCTCTTTTTTATCTACTAATTTCAATAATTCTGGGGGCAATAAAAAAAAAAAGGCTCTTTGAGATTATGCTTGGTTTTCAGTTATGTGGTGCATTTGGTTGAAAAGAAATGCTAAAATTTTCAGAAATCAAAGGCAATTAAATATTCTATGAGATAACATTTAGTTTGTCGCTTCTCTTTGGTTGAAAGCTAATGGTCTTTTTAGAGTGTTGAGTTTGTCCAATTCGCATAGGAATTGGGCGGCAATATTGTATTAAATTTTGAGGATTACTTATCCTCTCCTATTGCATTCTTTCTTCTTTCTATTAAGTTTGTTATATATATATCAGCTAAAATAAGAGAGGAAGGATTTGTCCCATTGACATTTTTAGTGCATCTGATATCATGCCATCCACCATGGAATCATGGTGAATTTTTGGCTTGCCACCATTTATTACCATTCATCATTGGCAACACTGTTGTGAGGTCTTAGGGTTTGTGTCTCTGTTCAATTCAACAATACCTTTTAAGTATGTAACTGATACATAATTAATTTGGACCCTCGCTCACACACACTCACATGGTTTCTATGCATTTTGTGGATATATATTTGTCTATACTGGCTTGTGGAATGTAAGTTTAACGGTTTGACTTTTGACAAAGATGGATGGTGATATTAAATTATTTTTAGTTGGCTACCAGATACACATGGATAGGCTCTTATCATTGCCATTCTGAAGAGAGAAAATGAAAATATTTCATCTATGGAACTGAACTCTCCTGCAGTCTCTTGTTTATGTTGATATTGTTGAATGAATCAATTGAAGTTATCTGAATGAAACAGATATTGTTATTTTCTTTTGGTCAAAAAGTTGAAGAATATTCTGAACCTAACAACAAAGATGTCAGTGGGCTATCTGACCATATTCAGTCAGTGGGTAGGTCCCTTCGGCACCACTACAAAGTCTAGGTGTCTAAAATTCTCTCTCTTTGTGGGGATAGGGGGATCTGGTTGTTGGTTTTTAGCTGCCTTCTTGTCAATATTTTGGCTTTTTATGCATTTGCAAAGGCACTAGAAGTCCTTCAATGAATACTTTTATATGCAATTTTGATGTTGGAGGTTAATTTTGATACTATCTGTTTCATCTTTGTGGCTTTACTGTTGTTTTTGTCTATGGAATGTTTATATAATTTAAGTCCTGCAATTCCATCAATATGATTAGGTCTTGTTGGAACAAATGCAATGTCTTTAATCCTGTGATAATCTTAATAATAATTTTAATTACAAAAAAACTTGGTAGGTTCTTCAATAAAAAGCATGGTATTTATATTCAAAACAAATATTAAATGTATTTTAGAAAAAAAAAAACTTTTATTTTCTGTAGCACTTGATTTATTGTAGGAAATATGTAATTTTAACCACATTTTCCAGTAATATATATATATATATATATATATATATATATATATATATATATATATATAGGTGATCTTAGTAAACGTTAATTTGCCTCTTTTTGACAGTGATTTCACCAGAGCCAACCCTTACAGGAACAGTTCCACTTCCTTGCCAAACAAACATTGATGGGTATAATCAGAAGCTGCTTCTCGTTCATAGCAGGGACAATCTGTGGGGTATATGTTGCTCAGAACTATCAAGTTCCAAATATAGTGAAGCTAGCTGACACAGCCATCTTTATGGCCAAGATCGTAGAGGAGAAATATCGCAAGCCCAAGAAGCAGGGTAGGGATGATGATGACTTCGATTAGATCCTGCACAACACTAATTTTTAACCAGGTCTGAGTTTTGGAATTTTTTTTAAATCCTGGATCATGTAGGATCAAATACACATCTGTGCAACAAAAAATCTTGAAACCACAAAATTTTGGAAGTCTTGCAATGAAAATGTTAATAAACTCATTATTTCCTGTCTTTTTGTAAGGGGAAACACGCATTTGGCTTTCCCCTTTCTTGCTTGCTCTGAGATTGACGTTGAATTACAAGTTAAACCAGTTTAATGTAGATCAGCTTCTTTATTTTGACTGGTATGTAAGCTGCAGCCTGAAAATTGGTTTCATGGCCATCAGTATTGTATCTGATATTTCCTGAAATTTTTTGTTAGTAACAATTATTTGTGGTAACATCTTTCATTGTCTGAATTCAATGCTCTTCATGGAAAATGGTTTTAGTGTGGATGCTTTTTAACTATCTAATAGTGCATTTGTTTCTGTCAAAAATTTTCCCATGAGAAGTCATTTGTTAGCAAAAGACTTCCGTGTCATTTATATACCTTATGATTAATAAAATAATGTATGGTGTTATGGTAATGGAGAAAAACAGCTTAAATGGTGGAATTTAATTTTTCTTTACCTCTTCAAATATAACATTGAGCACATTGGAATCTTTTCCATGGTCTTAATTTTTTGTGATTATAAATACCAGTAAATGAGATTATTCCTATAGAAAATATTTTTTGACAAAATAAATAGATCCTATGGCTTTTTTTGTTTTGATAGAAAACATCTTCTGTAGGAATAAGTTCATTTGCTTGTATTTGTAATTGTAAAGTATTAAGAAAGTAAAAAATGTTTTATTTGTTCGTTTTTATTGTGGAATGCGACGAAAGACAACATCCACTATTTTAGAGATGATGTTTTCCTTCAAACCATGGCATGTTGCATTAATTTTCTAATCACAAAGTGTTGTGATGTACGAACAAATGAATTTTTTTTTTTTACAAAAAATGTCTCTCAACAAAACGTAGCCTAATTGTACTAATGAACTGCACCATTTTAATGTCTGAAACTATAGTAGCAAATGGCCGTATGGCTATATGGATGTCAGACTTCTTATCTTGCATGAAATTTGAGATTGCATGAATTCATCTTCAAATTATAACACTGGAGGGCAGCTGCGACACCTTCCAGAGCCAATACTAGACCTTTTTACACTTCCAATGCTCTCCCCTTTTGAGAGTGCGTCACACATTCTCCCTTGATAAACAGTGGAATTTACTAAAATTGTCAATTTCATAATCTGTAAGAAGGGAATGAGAGTAGCATTACTACGTACCTTTGTGCGTGGTGCAAAGTTAAATTGATCATCTGACATTCTTACTTTGGACTGAATGTTTTATGCCTAACACTATTAGGACAGTAGCTTTGATTGGCGACGCTTTATTCCCCTAAACGTATGGGGACTTGTTTATTAACAAAATTTTGGTCAACTTTAAAATACTGCACTACATTTTGTACACAAAAGATCACAAAGTGTTAACAGATAAACGATGTCTAATTCGTCTGGAATCAAGTGCATGACATCACAAGAACCATATTATTACTCAACAAGATTATACTGCAGGCTCTGAAAGTCGATGCATCGCTGGTGTTCGATAAAAGTATAAAGGGGTAAAGAGATCCACCCCCTCTCAATTAAATACAATTTGTATCTAAGAAGAGGGGTTTATGGTTTGGTATGCCCTTGAAAAACGTTGTATAGGCATGTATTCGTACAACCTTCCCTTCATAATCTGCAAATTTTTTAGAAATTAGAAAGTTTTAATAAAATTTTCAGCTGCAATTCTGAATGACAGAATTGCGAACTTTTATATATTTATCATATGCAAGATTTTATATGGATAATTGTAAATTTTATGATTCTTGCAATAAATTTTTATACAAATATGTAACTTTTTTAAGGTTACTAGAAAAGAAAAAAAAATGGAAAGTCAGAGAATAAGACTAAACTTTAAAGAAAAACTATGAAGGCATAGGTCTAACTTTCAGTTGGAGGGGTTGATGGTTACTCTTACAAATGAGCATCTATAATAATGGATCATCCAAATGCCTAATTATGTAGGCCATTCAATTTTGTGTTACTAGCATTCCCTATTTCTTTGTTTTCTTCCCTATATTCTCGGAACTCACTTTTCTACTTTCGTCTTTTCCTTTATGTTTATAGAATCTATTCAAGATCAAGTCCAAATAGGCTCACCCAGAATTCAGCCCCCTCCATTACGTAATCCTGAAGAATTGTTCAAAGGTTGTGACATAAATTAAACACTTCTAAATTTTCTCCATTTCTATTTTTCTTTCGTTACTTTTCCTTTTATTTTTCTTCTTTTTCTTTCTTTCATTCCTTTTTTTTTTTTTTGTTTTTGCCCCTTAAAACACTTCCCATTAGTGGAGCAGAATGGAAGGGAAAGAGAGGATTAATGTGGAAAACATTCCCTTCTTCGTTCTCGTACATTCAAATATGCCATGAGAGTTATTTGTGATAATAATGGAATAACTGATTATTGATAAATTTAATATGTAAATTGAGCTTTATGTTTGGAAAGACTTTCAGTAATAATTGGCTTTTTTTAGAGAACAAATGTTGGAGATCATCGATAAAAAAAAAATTATTATAAACAATAGAGCAAAGTACATTGGTTTTTTTTTTTTTAAGTTTCACCTAGTTATATCTAACGCCCTTTATTTTTTAATATTATACACTAACCTCCCCTAAGGTTAATAGATGAAAATGATGTATCTTTATTTTTAAAAGAAAAATACTTCAACTACCTTTAAACTTTAATAAAATTATGCAGAACTCGCCTATAGTTTCAAAACCTACTCAAATTTCTCTTAAAATAAAAATAAATACTATACTCAAATTCAAATTAATTTTTTATTGTTAAAATGATGAGAAAAGATAATTATAGATTCAAGTCAAATAATGTAAGATTTTTTTAAGCATTTTGTGATTAAATAAGTGTTGTGGTTGAGCGTAAATAGCTAAAAAGGTATTACACTTAAATATATAAAAATTTGAATTTTCCATCAATCATATTTTAATCATTTAAATTTAATCAAAGCATATCTTTGATCATAAAATAATTATAATATTTGCCATAGATAAATTTAAACTGTATAGTTATATTTTGTAATCATTTTTCAATGAAAAATTCAAATTTAGATGCAAGTGTAGTTTTATCTTATACTTTAAATGAGGTTTTAGATGTTTTGCATATTTTTGTTAAATATAAGGAGATCAATATTTTTTAAACTATTTTTTAATTCTCTTTTCCACCTTTACACAATCATTCATGTCAAGATACAATCTATCTGAATTCTAATGTATTTTTGAAATCTTAAGTGTAACATTCTTTCCATACCAACGCCTTTGGTTGAAGCTTGAAATTTAAGGCATGGTTCCACCACTTTGACCTTCTTTTAATTCTTTTTCTAGTGAAAAAAAAGAATAGAAATAATTAACGATAACTATTTTTTTAAGTGTTACTATAGGAATACTTTCTTATTACAAAATGTTTGATTTGAACCATAGTTATTACCCAAAAGACTAGCCTATCATTATAGTCAGACCAAAATGCTAATAATCTCAAGAGTTTTTCATCTTTTTATTGACTACAAATTAACGTCTTCTTACATTGAATCTGTAACCTTCAAGATTAAGTAATGACTCAATACAATTAGGCTAACCACCTTGGTGGTAATCCATCAATGATAGTATGGAAAGTGAAATTTTACAGAATATTATAAAGAAATTTTGCAAAATAAGAAGAAAATTAAAAGATAACAATATAAAATAATATTTATGAGAAAAAATAATAAAAAATTCTATGCACTATATCAAGGAGAAAATAAAACTTGAAAAATGAGAGAGATTATTAAGAAAAAATGGGAAGACATTAATGGAATGGGAGAAAATTTCGCATGTATGCTCTTTCTTGTTTGCTTGTTTTCTTGTTACTACCTTAAAGCCTCACTCCCAGTTCTTTTGACTTGAAAATCCTAATTTTCTTATCTTCTTATTTTTAAAATAAATGATAAATTGGTACATTAATTTATAAAGACAATGTCCTCTAATTAAATAGAACCACATCAAAAATCTTATATTATAAAAATGATTGGTTAGTGAAATTTTTTAGACCAAACAAAGTTTTGATCGGATCATTTGCAATATTATGGATTAGCCACACAAGTGGGTAGAATAGCACTAAGTACACTTCAATACTTAAGTCAGTAATAGTTTTTTGGAAGCTAAAAATATAAGTAGTATAAGCCATTTAAGAGTTATGAGAGAATGTCTATTTATAAATTTAGGTATAGTGTTAAGAGATATGAATAAGCTTTAGATGTATGCATGAATAAAATAGTGATATTAAGCTCATGCTTGAGTAACAATGACAAATCCAAGTAGTGGTTACAAAGGCTAGTAAGAATTTTAATGCCATTTAGCCTTTTTTCTTCCATCACTGGGAGGAGGTTTTAAAACTTACAAAATGGGAAAACAAGAAATTAACATTAGAGCTCCAAAGAATACCCTATTGGTCAAGTTTCTATGTGTTATGAGAGTGAACATAAATCATAAAGTTTCAGGTGAGGGTAGATGTTAATGTCAAGATTAGGGTGTGTGCTTATGTTCATATAATGAGTATGTGAGGAAATATTTAGGTTGATGTGATAATAGGTGACTTAGACCATAATTATACATGTTCATATCATAATAGCAATAAAAATGATTTAGTTTGTATATCTCAAGATCAATCAGAAAATTTCAAATCCAATCAGCAAGTTCTCAGATGATTATATCTTATGGTTTTTCATCGTGTAGGTGATCTCAATGGTAGGCCTTTGAGCCATTGATTGACAAATACACAATCACACTAGTTGCAATCTTCCTAATTTCTCATGCTTCTTTTCCATTTACTAAGACTTTTTATTGTTTCTAACCTTTTTTAGAGTCAACCCCAAGCTAAGCTTCATTAGTTGAATTAAGTTTGGTTGCTTACCTTAAACGTCATTTTGTTGATCGACCAAAATGATAGATCTTGATTTTCTACAATTAACCTATGAAATAGGGGAATATGTGCTATTATTAAACCAATAATCTAAGCTTAAGACATTTAATTGAATTCCTTTTAGTCTTAGAAGATCCATTTTAGGCTAAATATAATATTATTGGCCTTTCAAATTTGGTTTAAGATTGAGGGAGCTATTTGAGTTAGTTTCAATGTCAAGAGGACTATTTAGATTTTGTGCACTAAAGAATTCATTTGGACATGACTAAGGGAACTACTTAAGCCTTACATGTTAAGGGATCTGCTAGGACTTTATGTGCCAAAGGATTTGCTTAAACTTTAAATGCTATGCTTAAGCTTGGCGTGCTTAGGGATCTACTTGGACTTTTATTACAAGCTTAAAACTCATTCATCTAAATCTTAATTTATTGTTTTCTATTTTATTTTTAGCACGTATTAGCTTTTCTTTCAAAAGTTTATCAATTATCATTAGGAAATCCTACATAGTGAGTAGTGGAACTTGTGTGTGGCGGAGGCACGCTCTTATATTGAAGTTAATGATCATTTAAGAGTATAAATTAGCGTGTACTTGAGAGTAAGAAGTAATACTTGCCATATGGGCACTTCATCCTTTCCTATTGATCATGCATGAAAAATCATGTATCCTGCTTTAGTTATGTGAGTTTCAATAAGTTTTGGGCCTTTTTTATGGGCTAATTGGCCCATGTTTTGTTCCATTGTTATAAAAGATAATAATGAGTTAGTATAAAAATATGTACTCTTAATTCAATTTTTAATAGTGAATTGTATAGTACGAATAAATAGAATGTATAGTACGAATAAATAGAAAACAATCTCTAAAGGAAATGTCTTATCCTCTCCTTTTAACACTACCAAACACTTTTTAAGAGCTTTGAAATTTATATAACTGCAAATATATGATGCGGTGAGATAATTTCGAATTGAAAGTAATAACAACCATGCCATGTGGAATGGATTATGCTGTGAGATTTGATGTAAAGTAAATCATGAGCATACGTGAATGTGAATGGATGAGTTTTTAAGTAGTATGCCAGGCATGCTGTAATTCGATATGCCATGATACTAGAAATAAGGGAAAATATTTTCAAAAGTGATATTTTCAAGGTTTTAGGAGTATTTTACTCTTCTTCCAACAAAGAAGTTCTGTGTGAAAGTAAGCTTATATTAGTAGAAACATGAAAAGGTATTTAAATCATTTGGCTAAGAGAGGCAGCTCCCATGTTAAGTGTATAATATTGAAAAATGATAGTTTCAAGTGCTAAGAAGTCAAATTTTAAGATTTTTTAATAAAAAATTTAGGAATAAGATAAATTACTTCACTCCATAATTAGAATATATCATTAGCTTCTTAGAGGACTTATAGATGTATTCATAAATTATTTAATCTTTTAAGATACTACCAACAAAAATTAAATATAAAATATAAGTGATAAAAAACGACGACCCTTATTAATTAAATCAATAGGTTAAAAATCAATATAATTTGCCATAAAGAACATATTACCCAAAAAAATAGCTTTTTATTTTAGTTATAATTTTGAGAATATTTCCCTCACAAAAAACACTCACATAATCTTAAAAGAAATAATTTATTTTAACTTGTAACAATCATGACATGAATTAACACACTCAATTTTATCAATATCTAGTTAGTCCATTAGTATATCAAAGATTAAGCTAAGACAGAGATGATATAATAAAATAGGCATGTTGTAAACTTTTAGACGTATCCTTTTCTGTGGAATGCCGTGAAGGTTTGAGATTCACTGTGTAGGAACTCAATGCGTATAATAAATAAATAATCTAAAATAGTCGAGTGATTTTGACTTTTGTGAGGTTCAATAATCCTGGGAGCCTTCACTTTCTTTCACGTCTAGGTCTTAATTTTTGTGTGTAAGTTTACAAGATTTCCTCATTGTAAGATCATATGTGTGAAAAATTACAACATGATGTATATAAAATTTAAATTTGCCTGCTAAACTTAGTAGTAATATTTGAATTCAGTCAAAGCTAAAGAATGGATACTAATTAGATTTTTTTTCCATCTCTTTTCTCCTTAATAGTGGTAAGATTTAATAGTAGTTCTTAACAAATAAAAATTATGTACATAAGAAATGAAGTGAATATTTAATTATATAATTTTTTTATGGAGTAAACTCTATATCCTCATCATCAAAAAGATTATTGAATTTTAAGTGTATATAACTTCCAAATCATAATAACTCCCATAAATATGTCAAACTCATACTTTATCAAATGACAATTTAAATTATGAGGTCCTCAAACTTATGTGAAAATGAGATTAAATTTGAATCAATTTATTTTATTAAATTAAAATTCTCAAAGCTAAACTAATATCAATGAGCTTTAGTTTAGCCGCTGGAGAGAGGAATAATCAATTATTATTGCAAATTATATGCCTTCCATTGTCATTTTCTTTCTTAATCACGCCTAAAGTATCTTATATATTATTAAATATAAAGTTTGAACTGAAATTGTATCTTAATGGTTAACTTTTATTAATGTGTTATACAATACAAATGGATTAAGTGATCAAAATTAATCCAATACGTATCTGATTCGTGGTTGGAAATTGTTCACATCAAATTAACTAATTGTTTATATGTGTCACAGTCATTAGTTAGAAATCACTAGCTCCATTGTGTCAAACCACTATTCGACTTTATAAATAACGAAGCAAATAAAAAATAAGACATGTATACAATAATTTTTTAAACAAATTAAACTCATTTTCTATTAATTTTAGTCAAACTACATCCGTACTCTTTTATTTTCAAAAATATACGATCACCTCTTTTATAATTTAAAATTTCATTCATTTTTTTGTCATAAAAAACTAAAAGAAATGTGATCTTATTGGTGATTGAAATGTGATCTTATATTTTTGAAAATAAAAAGATATGTTTATGATTAAATTAAATCTCATATAAAGTGGGTCTAAGTTATACGCAGTTTTCTTATTTGTTTTGTCCTTTAAAATTCTAATTGCGACATGGTAATATCATTTTTATGGAAAAGTGTAAAATCTCAAATCTCTGTATTGAAAGATCTTAAAATTTAAATTTTCTTGCAAGATCTAGATTTCTATCTACAGATCTAATCTAAATTTATTATAAACTTAATATTTATATGACCACTATTAATTTAATATTTTAAACATTTTGTATAAATTTAGTCTTTTATTACTAAATCATTTCCATCCAATCATGTCTGCATGTTAATTTATTGCTAAAAAAAATAATAGAGGCATGCTTTTTTCTAACATGGTCATGTTTCATTCAAGATTTCATATTTTATCGAATAAGGAAATAAATTCTAAACATCTTTAAGAGACTAAATTAGTGCTTATTAAATTCTTGAAGAACATATCTAACTTTTAATTAATATACTATTTGAAGGGCTTATCTATCTCCTTCTAAGAGAAGCATTATTAAAAAATAACTTGAACCGCATGATAATGAAAGTGCATTTATGAATAAAATAACACCCATTACAACTTTGAAATTGCCAATGATCCATTATTATCAATGCATGTCACGAGTTTCTTTGGCTTGCATTATTGGGGTTCCTATAATAGATAGCTCTATAATTTTGGTGGAACCGCCTTAGTCTATTTGTTTGCATATTCAACGCCACCAAGTCCACAATCAAGTCTTAGAAGATAGATGTTGATTTAAGGTTTTATTTTTTTTATTCAAAATTATATACATACATATATGTATTAAATAAATTATCAGAAACATTATATAATTTATAATTTTATATAAAAAATTTACAATTTTTTTATAAGATGTTATAAGTGTATATGACTTTTGTGTATAAAAAGTACCAAAAAATAATATCTCCATCTTTTAAAATTACATAATTTTTAAAATTTTTATTTTTTAAATAAAGTTTGTAAATTTCAATTAAAATTATAAAAAATACTAAATTTTTATAAAAATTACAAAAATGCAAATCAAAATGTATTTTATTCTTATTTTTCTTTTGGCTACGCACAGACAGCATAACTCCTCCTGCCTATCATCTTTCCATTTGAATTATTTTCAGAAGTACATTTTATTTCAGAAACTGCAATGGGTATGGTCAGGACCGGGTAGGAGAAAAATCTCTTGTCCTATCCTTGCAATTCAATCTCTTGCCCCATCCCAACGTCATCCTCACGTTTGGGATAAATTGTCACGTTCTTGTATCTTCCGTGCTCGTGCTCCGATACCCTGCAGAGAAAATTGAAAAATTAGTATAAAGTTATAAGTTCTTAAAAAATTAAATTTAAATACCGTAAATCATGCATAATTAATGTAATACATTATATAATAGATTCAAAATTACTCACAATTCATTTAAGTTGATACATAATTAAAAATACTGATCTTTTCTACTTTCATTAAACCTTAATGTGTTTTTAATTTATTTTTTAATTAAATTAATAAAGTAACCAAAAATATTAAAGATGCGTATATATATATAATTATTAAATAAGTAATATATATATATATATATATATATATATATATATATATTGGTGTACAAAGATAAAAATATAACTCCATAATAACGATGCTCTACATATTAAGAAAAAGTATTATTACTTTTTCCTTAACATTTTGGGTCCGTTTGATCAGGGGAAAAATAAATTTTTGAAATTCATTTTTTAGCTTTTCTTTATTTAGATATTAAAAAATTTTGATTAATAAAAAAATAAATTCTGAGCAATCGAAAAGTTGTATTATTTTTAAGGAAAATAACTTTCCATTCATTTTCTTTGTTACTTAGTACATCCATACTCAAATTCAAACTTTTTACCTTCTTACCTTATTACGTAATCGCGATTATAAATAAAATTTATTTTTATTTATTAAATATTTTATGATGGATATTTTATTTTTATTTTTATTTTTATAAAATTTATTTTTATTTATTAAAGTTTAAGTGCATATTTTTATGCAATATTTATTAAAATATTTTTCTTTTTTTCTTATGATGTATATTCTATTATATAATATTTCATAACAATTAATTAAATTAATTATATGAGTATGTATAAAATTTTGTAATACCTTTAATATATATTTTATTATTAAAAATTAATCATTATTGAACTATTGGGTACCATAGATAATAAAAATTTTATTAAAAATTTTTTTTAAGAGGTAAGTAAAATTATAATAATTTTGAAGTAAATAATTTTAATTTATTTTAAATAAAATTAATTTTTCTTTGTGTACTAAATACAAGAAAATATTTTTTCTTTATATATAAAATAACAAAAAATTAATTTATTTTTTAAAAATATATTTTTTTAAAAAATATTTTCTAAAAATTTCATTTTCCTCTGAATCAAACGTAACCTTTATTTGGATTAAAAACTAGTCCCAAACTTTATTCTACGGAGCAAAAAATTATAATGCCTGTAAACAACTCTATCGAAGTGATCTCTTTGGGCTATTATAAAATCGAGTAATCTCGACATTTGATTATTCAGATCTAAGATACAGCTAACTTTCTATTTGACCCATCAAAGTCAAACCTCCTTATCTTCTCTTTATAATAGGAATACATTCACACTATAGGATCCAAGATGATGCGTGTGGAAGAGGATTATCATAATAATGTTGACCGGATGACAGAGACGGTGGTGGCGGTGAATATTATTTTTATTTTAAAACTACATTTTAATAGCATGATAAATGAATGTTAAAATTCCTTTTTCTAGAAACATAATAGATTGTAAATTTCATCAAAATTTTCAGTGACACGGCAATATCAAAATATTTTCATCTTACATTTTTTTATAGAATCCCTTTGATAAGAATAATTTTTCGATATTCATATATTTTATAAGTTTTTTTATAAAATTTGAATATTTTTATGTTATATTTTGCAAAAATATTTATAATCATATACTCTAAATTTTTGTAAACAAGTGACAATTTTTATAAAAGTATTATAAATTTTTCATAAAATTATGTAATTCAGCCTACGAAATTAAATCTCAAAAAGGAACCCATTTCGATACCCTTTGAAAAAGAAAAGAAATGAAAAGTAACACGGATATCTAGAAATGCAAATAGGTTACCAAACCAATATGTTTCTATTGACTTAGCATTTTCCTAAGTTAACCTAGCTTAATTTATTTGTAAAAAAAGAAAAACCAAACTTTTAATTCATTTTATGAAATAAGTTAATTCATATTATTTAAAATATAATATTTTAGAGTAGGTTTGATCAATTTTTTATACAAGTCTAACTTTTTTTTTTGGTTTATATACAGCCTAATCGGACTACTTCTATTCTAAAACTATCACAATTTATTAAAATCAGCTTTCATTTCGAAGAAGTCCTTGTTTCATTATTAAATAATAAATAAATAATATTTGCTTATAAATGGTGCCCATATAGTTTCTCAGGCAAACGCTGACTGTTAGGTCGGTTTCTCAGCTGAATAGATGGGTCCACAATCCGTATTCCTCTGGGCGCCAGTTGTGCAACGTCATAGCCCGCTGTGGCAGTCGAGGCGCAGGGGAGAAATGCTTATATCATACGACACAACCCCTTAACAGACAATCGAGCTATTTATGTTTCAGTACGGCTGCGATTCCGCTAGCTAACTTTTTTTAAAAAAAAATTTTATGTGACCCGATATTGAATATTACATGTAAAATATTTTTGTTGGATTTTAATTTTTATCCATTAAATATTAAAGCATACATCAATTATTTCTTTTATTTATTCATGTTCTAAATCAGATCCACAAATCATAAGACTTTATATATTTTAATTAGATTCGGTTATATATTTTTATTTCCTTTATCTTGTTATAATTACTGGAAAAAATACTACTTAAAATTAATGAAAATCAGCGAGATTAGTTGGGCGAGTTTTCATTCTTTAATATTACGTGTAATTACAACAATTTTAGGAAGAATAAAGATTGGGAAAAATTGACTACGTAACGTAATGAAATAGGAAACGCATGGATGAATGATTATTTAATTACAATTTTTTTATAAATTATTTAGTAAAAATTGTATAATTATTAGTTACACTATTAGTTACACACACACACATAATAGCTGATGATGAATTAATTTTGTAATGATTTCAAAATAAGAAATTACATCAATGATGATTGTATAATGTAACTATTTTTTAAAATGTTAAAATACCGATAATTTGATATATATATATATATATATTATTGTTTAAAATTATATATTATGTATAATACTATGTTATTACTTTTTTATTTTTTAATTATATATTTTGTGCTCCCACTAATCTATAAGTTCTAGGCCCATTATTAGAATTAATGGAGTACATGAAATTGTAAATTTTATGATTTATGAGAGAAGGTATGCAAGAAGTAAAGAGTAGCATTAACAAACAAATATACTTAAAACTTACACATAATTTATTATATTAAATAATTTAAAATTATATTTTAAATATTAATTAGGCCAACTTTTATATTGTTAATTAATGGAAATTTTTTAAGTATAAATTTATTTCTTAATCAAATACAGTACATTGAATAGAAAGTGTTTTAATAAAAAATATTTCATATGAAAATATTAATTTGACTTTTGCTTTGTAGGCGGTGAATCCAAATCATTTTATTGGTAAAGTTTTGAATAACTAAAGTTCATGGGAAAGAAACAATCAATAATCTGTAAAATTGTGATTTAAATAATATACAATACAATTTATTTAAGTATTCATACAAAATATATAAAATTGGTCATAAAAGGCAATTTAAATGTAATTAAACAAAAAATCTTCATAGAGTCTTTTAGAGGATGTGTGTATCCAAATTTACAAGTACAATCTACAAGAGTTGCGACGATGAATTTGGAAAATGATCTTAATGCATTCACACATAAAGATTTGGAAAAAATTATACTAAATTACAAATAGAAATAAAAGCAAAGATGGTAACAAAGTGCTACAAATTGAATGCAAAGTACATTAATATATATGTTTAGTCTAAATAAGCAAAAAAGAGTTTTTTTGCATCTTCTTTCCCTTATTTATATTTTTGAGATGTTAATTATTGGTTTGGAAAGAAATTACAAACTCCTTGGAATATATCCCAAAACTCCAAATAGTATTGTCTTATCTTCAAACAATTGCCAAAATATGGTTTCGTAGGATTCGCCATTGTCGTTCACTTCAATTTGTACACGATTTTGACTTGTAGAACTTTTGGCCAAAAGAAACTTATCTCTTATCCTTTTATCTGATTTGGTAATTTGAACAGTCAAACAATTTGAATTAGAAGTAAACAAAGCTCTTTAGTTTAAGTACTCTAAGTTTTCAAAGAGAAGTTGAACCAATAACTAAAGTGCCAATGGCATCATTAAAACAATCACTTCTTTACCACAAACAAAAAACTTGACTAAATATTGAACTTCCTAACACAATTTTGGTTTGCCATTTGGCCGAATGTTCTTTAAGATGTAAATAAGATCTTGTTGCGAGTTTTTAGCAAATTATAAACTTATCTTTTTGGTCAAGGAATTCTCATTTTCATTATTTTAGATCTATCATTTGGCTTGAGTTTTAACTGATAATATGAGAATAAGTTAAATCTTAATTGGAACTATGTCTAATGATGACAGTTACCATTTAACCTTTGTACTTCTCATTTGGCATTTTATTCATCAAATATGAGTACTGCATCTATCTCATAATTAGATTTTTTGCTAGGACATGTGGCACCTCAAGGTGTATCAATTTCATTATTAATCATCTCACTTCCAAGTTCTTTGTTTTTTCCATTATGCACTTTTTCAAAAGTTTCTTCATTTTCCAATGTAGGTCTTTTTAATTGATTTGGTCATTTTTCTTTCCTATAAATTTTCAATTTCATTTTCACTTTCAACTTCTAAAATTTACTCTTTATCTTTCTTCTATTCATTATGCACCATTCACTATAGCTATTTTATTAAATGCTTCCTTTCAATCTCAATTTGCCACAACATTAGTGAAAATAACTGATCCAAACCTACAAGGATCCGAAATTTTGAAGCTCTAAGTATTACTTCAATCTTAAGAATTTCCTATAGATGAGAATGAATCACCATGTTACTATCTTGGATCTTTGGCAATCTCCCTTGGTGACCTTCTTCCTAAACTTAAAACTTCCCCCTTATTCATCAAACCTTTAGTTCTTGTTTACCCTTGGTAGTTAAAAAAATAGGACCTTTTGTAACTTTCTTTCACTTACCTCTAATGCTTTAGCCTAATAGATACCTTGGTTTGACCAAGTTCAAAAAGAAAGGTAGATTTCTAGAAATCTATTAATATTTTTGAAGCCATCTAACTTTTTAAACTTCTTATTTGAGCCAATAACCTAATATTTGATATAGTAATTTCCTTTTGGTCATCTTTAACTAATTTCCTGTATATTCCATATGGCCTCATAAGCGCCTTTCTATTTGATATTTTAGCAATTATGGGTTTGTTGCCTATGGGAGAAATAGTATCTCCTTTTTTATAACCTTCAACTAATGCTCTTGATGATTTGGTCACGCTCATGCCTAGTAACTTGACCTACATAACTTTTCTAAATACATTTCAAAAGATTAAAGGTTTGGCTATAAGTGATGTTGAACATATAGCTTTTTAAACATGTTGACTTTGCAAACACTTTACTGCATTCCTTCTTTTAAGGTTTCTTTGACTTATGTGTCATTAACTAGAAGTTTTCATGAAGGTCGACATGTTGCATTAGCATCTTCAATCTTGGCTCATGTGTTCTACACTATCACTTTAGTGTTTAAATATCTCAAATAGAATAAGTCATTTACCAATTTAGATGACTCTTTTTAGATTTTTCAATTGTAACTGATAACTATATTTTAAGATAACTTTGAATTAAGTAAGAAGACAAGTAAAAATAATGTGCCATTTTATTTTTTTTCAAAGGAATTCAATTTCCTTAAGGAGTCATAAAAAGGCAAATAAAGTTGAGAACATTGGAAGAACTTCTAAAGTATTTCTTTTCTTTATACTTTTTCAACTAATTACAAGAAGAAAAAGGTAAAATCTTTTTGTATTCTCATTCTAGGAATGTTGATTAGTTAACATCGATGCCTAATCTAACCAATGCTTCTAGTATATGGATTTAGTTGAAATTCTTATGCTTTTGGCTTGTTATAACTAACTTGTTTAATGAATCGATAATGTCAGCATTTTAAATCTTTCTAAACTAATTGGCAAACCATTTCGATCTAATTTAAAGTCTTCCATTAGATCCAACCCATAAGCTTTTTAAGGAAGGCCTTATTGAGGTATTATATCTTGATGAACTCAACCAATCTCTACCAAAAGCTTCGCCTTTCACAAGTCCTTAACTTGCCATGTTTGTATTAAGTTTTTCCAAGACTAGTGGATCACTCAAAATAACAAATATTTTAATGTGTGTCAATAAAAAAATTAAATCACATAACTTCTATGTGAATTGTGGAGGCTTTGAAGAAAACTGTAGGTATTTATTATATTAAAAATGTTACTTTTGAAGAAACTTATAAAATACAATATGATTTTAGAAGTATAAATTATACATTTAGGAAGCTGAAGCATTTTTTAAAAAGAAAAATGATTCTCATGATTGAACTTTACAAAAGAAATTTTTAACTGCCTTTATTAGTAACCTTAGTTCTAAGAATACTTTGGTAAAACCTTTTTTTTAGCCTAGGATGGTGGTTTAACCAAAAAGATCAAAGATATACACTTGTGGAGTTACCATTGCTTGTTTATTTCATTACATAAATAATGTGATGATTAGATTGGTCGAGACTGCACCTTAGGCTACCATTAACTTGCCACCTAGTAAAGCTTAAGGTTATTTATCCTTTTTGTATAGAAAACCTACTTTTGAAAAAGAAAAGAGATGCTTATGATCAAAATTTTCAAAAGAAATTTTTAGCCACTTTCATTAGTAACCCTAATTTTGAGAATGCTATGGTAAAACCTTTTTTTTAGCCTAAGATAATGGCTTAACCTAATGCGCTTTTCAATTTGTCAAAGTACATCAAATCAAAAGGTCATAAATACGTACTTATGGAGTTATTATTACTTGTTTATTTCCTTACATAAATAATATGATGGTCAGAATAGCCAAAACTGCACCTCAAGCTACCATTAATTTGCTACCTAGTGAAGCTTAAGGTTATCTATCTTTTCTATATAGCAAATTTACTAAGTTATTCATTTATCGTTTAGTTCTAATAAAAGGTTTAACCATTTCCCTTAAGCATACTTTTGGCACTATAACCGAGGATGAATTTGTCATCTAACAAGTTTCCTAACAGGTTAAAGAAATTAGGAAAAAATGATGAGAAGACCATATAGATGTTTGTAGAAGATGAAGAATAAATGCCTTAACCTTCCTATAAAAGAAAATAGACTCAAATAAAAACTCCAAACAATGGTTGTAATTAACCAATCAACTAACCCAAAAAACTAAAACTAAAGACTATGGTGACTTAACCATTTATCTTTTCAATTACCACTTTAGTTAAAACAATATTGAATCTCTTGTGACTGAACAATCATTTTAGAACTTTCCTAAAATTGTTTGATTAATTCTAAATGTGAGTTTTAGTTTTCTAGTTTGGTTTTTCTTTTTAATGTCAACTTGCAATGAATGATAATTAACACTTATTTTCAAGTACCAAGCATAAGCAAGTCGATGCATAATGCTTTAACTGATTTTGAGTGTACTTCATCATTGTACTTTTTAACTTCTCATATAACATTTAAATGTTTGAAAAACCAATCCTAAGGGGTTTTAACTAACACTTGATTTCAATTGAAGTTCCCTTTTCATCAACTTAAGAAGTTTAACCACAAGCCAAAGTTAACTTAGCTTGAAAATTGTTAGAAGTGCAAAGATTGGTTGAAGCTAGCTTATTAACATCCACTTTCGAAAAAGGTCTAGGTGAAAAAGAGTTGCCCTAAGAAGATTTTTGCTAGCAATTAGAACATCAACTACTAGATATTGATGACTATCTTGGTGGCAAAGAGCTTAAGCATTTAAAAGTTTGTTCTCATAGTTTTGAAAAATTAGATATTCATAATCTACATATAAATCCTAATTTGGCTAAGAGTCTCCCTAGTGGTAAGGAAAAATACTTAAAACAAGACAGAAATAATGATGAAAATCCTTTCACTTTCCACCTTAAGGTAGTATTTGGTGCAAATCATTCAACTTTGATTATTCAAGTTGTAGAGTTAGTTGACATAACTTGATCTTGAAAGGAAGCACACCAAGTGAATAAATGATGAAATGGTCTCTTTTGAAAGGATTCCTTGATTAATACTTATAACAAATGGTAAAAAATTTGGAAAGCATTGAAAAAAGTCTACAAGTTTTGAAGGTTACTGATGAATCTAACATTCTCATAACTATTAGTTTAAAACATATGTTATAGATGTAGCTAAAAACTTTCCAACCATTGTGGTCAATTTGAGCAAAGCCTTGACTATCAAAAGTACTTATAAATGTCCAAGCAAAAGCAAAAATTGCTTGATATTGATAGAGTTGGCAAAGAATGCTAAAAAATATTGCTTGCAAAATGTCAAACATGCAATGATAAAATTTTTGCCAACAATGGTCAAATTTTAGAGCTAAAGGACAAAATAACTTAACTGTAATAAGAAATGAAATAACTTGAAGATTCTTAACTAATTCTGGAGACTAAATTGGAGGTTATCAAAGATAAAGAACAAGATCTTAAACAAAAAGGTAAGAAAAGCAATTAAGGTATACAAATTGATTGAAGCTCAGTTGGCCTAGATGTCTAGTAAATATTAAGAAGCATCTAACTTGAAGTTTCCAATGACACCAAAATCAATTAACTTGCAGGAAAAATTTAGATCCCATTTTTCAAATTTGTAATCTACTCTAAGATTTATGTGAGTTGGATTGATTAGACTTGACCAAAATTTAATTCACTTTTGTAATTTTATAGCCAATTTTTTGCCTTATCAATCAAATTAGCTAGAATTTATTCAGTTATTTTATATCAAGAATGCTTGGTTTATATTGCTTTAAGTATTTACCATTTATTATTTCAACTCTTTCATCTCCCAAGTTTCTAATTTTGTAACCATTCCGATCAAGTACTATAATGATTTTAAATGGTCTTTCCTAATAGGGTCATCACTTTTCATAATTCAACATAACTTGCATTGGTAAAATTGCTTTCCAAACTAATTAGCCTTTCTAACTTTAAGTCATTTATTATATTGTTTGAACAATTTCTCTTTATTGTGAACAAAGCATTTAAGGTATTCTAACATACTTCACCGAACTTTTCTAATTCCTCAATCATCAAGTTATGATGTTCAACCTATGACAAACTATTTTATTTTTATACCTTTAAAGCTTGAATAATGACTTCGACTTATAAAATAGCATTATGACCATAAACCAATTTATAAAGTGTAACTCCAGTTAGACCTCATGAAGAATTTCTAATTGACTAAAGTGCATTTTCAAGCATTCGATATGAGTTCCTAGGATATTAGTTAATGTGTTTTTTGATTAAGTTAATTATCAACTTGTTTGCAACTTCAACTAAGTACAGTAGGAAGTTGATGTTAGCATTTTTGTTCCCTTAGATTTGGCATAATTTTTTACTTTTTATTCTATAAATAAATTTCTTTTGTTTATGGTCATTGTTTTGAGTAAGTTGAACCTATAAAGTAACTTATTTTTAATGAAATGTATCACACTTGATTGTTTGATTTCTTTATAAATTGTTGCTTTCACCTACTTAGTGAAGTAATTAGTTGCTACCATTACAAAATGATAAATTTTAGTTAATAAAGGATAGATTTTACTAATAATGTCTAAAGCCTAACCTCTGAATGACCATGGCTTAACTATGATCAATTCAATTATTGACACTTTTTGGATTGGATCATGCTTTTGACATTCTTTATAACCTTTAACAAAATCTATACAATCTTTGATAATCTTTGACAAATCTTCAACAAATATAAACCTTGTCTGAATAAAGTCTATCTCATCTTGATTCCAACCTAATGTGCTTCATATATCTCTTTGTACACTTTTCTTATGGTTAAGATAGCTTCATTTTCTCCTGTATATTTCAATAATTGGCCCCCAAGACCTTTCTTATACAATTCTCCATCCATTGTAATGAACTTTAAAGATTTGACTTTAGTTATTCAACTAACATTATTGAATGGATTTTCAAAATAATCTATTAAGGTTATCTTACAATCAACTGGACATTGTTTGGCATATGTACATAATATTTCCCTATTTTTTATTAGTTTCAAATTTGCACATGTCAAAATAAGTCCAACCAATTTTGAACTGTTTACCTCATATCCATAATCTATTTAGGCCAAAGTATTGGCTTTGTCATTTTTCATCCTAAAAAGATGACTAATAATGACATCATGGATCCATATAATAATCTGGTCGAAATAGCTGAATACTTAGCTATATTTAGGTTCACACATTATACTTAAGTGTAATTTGCCCAATAATTAATTAAGAACCTCTATAAATCTCTATATTACACGCCTTTTGTTCTAGTAATAATTCTAGGTTGATTATCAATAGTTCATATGTGGCTTCAATATTTAAACACATCTAATTAAGGAAAAGATAAATTTAACTGGTTGACTTTGTGGTGTTATGATCAAAATTCCATGACCAACTTTATTTTTATGACATGAACCATTGAAATATAGTTTTTAATAATTGGTTTTGATAAAGTTAATAAATTTTCTATGATGTTCAACAATGAAGTTGGCTATAACTGTGGCCTTTTACTGCCTTTAAAGGATAATATTATAGAGTAAGTTCAGTTAAATTTAGAGCCTATTTTTTAACTTAACTATGAGTAAAAAGCTGTGCTAACATAAATTTCAAAATATTGTACTTGGCTATAATTAAAATTGTAGTTGACAATAAATATTATCTTAGTTTAGAATGTGAAAAATACTAAGCAAGACATAATATTTCAATTGCTGAATGCTTTTGTTTAGTTACATTTAGTACCATGGACAAATAATAATAAATTATCTTTTCTTTCCCTTCATTATTTTCTTTAGTAAAAAAAAACCTATTACATCTTTTAAGGTTGAAATATACATTTTCAAAGGTCGATCTAGAATAAGTGAAGACATTACTAGTAAATTAGTCAAGTATTATTTGATGTTTTCAAATGTAGCTTAGTGTTTAGCTTTGCATACAAATTGCTCTTCATTTTTCAACCAAATAAGTTTGACATAAATCTTCTTGGGAAATTGACTTTTCCTAAGAAACATTGCAATTCCTTTTTATTGGTTGGTGTTGATATCTCAATGATAGCTTGGTTTTATTTTTATCAATTTTGATTCCTTTTTGATGAAAAACAAAACCTAGAAAGTTTGTTGTAGAAATGCCAGAAGTGCATTTAAGAGGATTCATTTTTATATTATCTTTTCTCATTAAAGCAAAAGCTTGTTTTAAATTGGTCAAATGCTTTTCATAAGAATTCCCTTTAGTCACAATATGATCAATGTAAACTTCCATCTTTTTGCTAATCATGTTATGAAAAATGGTATTCATTATTTATGGGTAAGTGGTTCCAATATTTTTAAGCCCAAATAACATGACTACCTATTCAAAACTACCAATAGCCCTTAGCCACTGAAATGCAACATTTACAATATCTTTTTCAATTATATAGACTTAGTTATACCTAACATTTCCATCCATTAGGCTAACTATCATGTAACTTAATACTGCATTGATTAAAATGTTTATGACTAGTATAAAGTACTTATCTTTAGGTGTTAATTTTTTCAAATCTGTAAAGTTGATGCACACTTGTAATTTTCCATTCTTTTTATCATAACTACTATATTTGATATCCATTTAGCATAAGTAGTTGTGTAGATGAATTTGGCTTTCAATAGTCTTTTTATTTCTTTTTTAATCTTTAATATGACTTTCGTTGTAAATTGTTAAGGTAGTTGTTTGTGTAGTTGGAACTTTTTTTTTATTGGTAATCTATACTCGACCAAATCTTTACTTAGCCTAGCATGCCATCATAATTCCATGCAAAGTAGTTTTTATACTCTTTCAAAATGTCAATTATTTGTAAATATCTTTCAATAAGGTCATATTAACAAAGGTTAGCATTTTGTTTTCTTCTATCCCTAAATTATCTTAGACTTTAATTTTTTTGTGTCTTCCAAGTGGATTATCATTATAAATGCAATCGAAAGCCCTTTTTTGAACTTGTTTAACCACATAGACTAAAAGCTGATCAAGCTACTATTGGTAGTCACTTATTGAAACTATAGGCTCACCTTATCTTTTTGGTCTTAAGGATTATTTTGAAATTAGATGTGTCCAAAATGCATATCTCAATTTTATCTAGGTTAAAATGATTATTAGTCTACAAAGGTGTGAAATTTGGATTATACACTTTGAAAATCAGCATTACATTTTTCATTGTAACAAGGAATGTTATTTACCACAATAGTTTTAATTATTCTATCCTTTTTTCACAAAATTAGTTTTTGATGCAAAATAGAAAGAACCATTCTAATTATATGAATCTAATATCTCCCAAGCTATAAATTGTAGTTAGCTTTAGATGGCACCATAACGAATAAGGTAGGCTTGACAATTAAGTCAACCTTTAAATTTATTAACACTATCTCTTCAATGGCTAATATTTTCCTATTGAAATCAATGATTACAATGTTGGATGGTACAATTTCTTTCAATTACAACCCTAGCCAAAAAAATGTTAACCTTGGTATAAGGTTAACTGCCACCCTATCATTTATTAGTACTCAATTAATTGGTTAGCCATTCAAGTGAGCTTTGATGTATAAAGACTATAAATGATTTCTCATAAACTCATTTGGCCTATGAGACCCTTTTGTGGCTTCACTCTCAAACATCTCTTCATCATTAAAAAGTTTAACTCTTATAGTGACTGCATCATCTTTGAAATCTTAACCAATATTTTAGGCCTCAGTACTAACAAATGAAAGTGGTAAGATAGTGACTACATCAACATTAATATCCATATCTTGACCATGACCTTGAAATAAAATACTTTCTTCTTATGTCTAATTAACTCCCCATGTTTAGTTAATACTTTTGGATCCAAGCCATCCTTTTGTTTCCTCTTATAAATGGCTTATCTTTGAGTATGTTTCTTTTATGTTTTTATTGGTGGAGGCCTCTTATAGCAATAATGATATCCCTCATTTCTTTCTTTTACAAACTATAGCTTCCATGGTTGTTTTCATTTATGTTGTGGTTTATTCCTTGTCCATTGTCCTTTAACATGATTTCTTCTTAACTTTTGAGTATCGATTCAGATTTCAATTTCCTTCTTCAGTTGATCATAATCTAATTGATGAAATACTAACTTCAGCCTGCCTTTAATCTTTTCTAACTTCTCTATTTTCTTTAAGGCCTTTTTTTTTCATTGGTTTACTTTTGTATTTTAGGGTCGACATGGTCTTTTAATCATTTATCGTACATAACTACTTTTATTTCATCATAATATTTTTCTTACCAAAGGTACATTTTCAATATTCCTCCTTCATACTAGATTCTTTTTTTAAAGTCAGACTTTGACTCATTTTTATTAGGATATGCTTTGGGAAAGAATTATGCATCAAAATGATTATCATATTCATAATAACAAATATGTTAATGTCTGCCTGGAAAAAGTCACAATCTCTATTTGATTTTTAATAGTTTTCAACCTCATTGATTTTGTAAAACATAACTTTTGTATAGGGCTCAAAGGACTTTGGGGAGTATCTATTGTTTCCTTTTCATAATAGACTATGTTAACCTCAACATTAAATAGGTTAAATCCACCTTCCAACTCCGTATAATTAGATCCAATTGGGAAAGAATCTTTACTTGCCATCATTTCTTTGCCTTTATTAGAAAATTTTAAACTTCTTTGTTTAATAGCTTTTTTAATGATATCCTTGAAACGAACACAATTATTATTACTATAGCTAAATATGTTATGATACTTGTAACATCTTTTATCTCTTATTTCTTCTTTGGAAAAAATTCTATTTCTCTTAAACAATTTTATTAGCTTATCTTTTAATAACTTGTCAAATATGCGATCAACCTCATTCAAATCAAAAGAATAATTTTTCTTATTGATGGGATCCATTTTATCTTTTTTTTCAAAAATTTCCAATATTGTACCAATATAAGAGGGATCAGGTTTTGGTTTAGCCACATAGACCTCATTATCACTATCTTTATCAAATACATCTTTTTTAACATAGGCTATTTTTTCTTTCTTTAGATCTTTTTTGAAGCTAGTCTTCTTCATTTTCTTGTCTTTCTATCTTTGCAGTTGCTTTATTTGTCAAACCTTGTTAGCTAATTAAGTAACATTATTAATATTTTGACTAACAAATTTCTTGCAGATGGCACAATTGAAAGTAACCATTACTATTTTGGCCATTTTATTTTTAGCTATTTGGGTGAAACATTTACTACAAGCTTGCCAAAAATAAAATAAATATTCTTCTACTAACTCTATTAAGCTTTTCTAAATACTCATCATGTTAATTAAATTTATCTTCATTTCCCCTTTATAAAATTAGTCATGGAATATTCTCTCCATTTGCACTTATAAATGTATTGAGCTTGTTGGCAATCCTTAGTATAAGGAAAAAATTGCTCGAGTTAATAAAAGAGGAAAATGTCTTAATTTTAGAAACTTATTACTAGTTAATTCTCTATATTCAGCAATGAACCAAGCAATGTGTTCAACTGTAAATTAGTTATCTTCACCTAAAAAAGTAAACTTTAGTATTTTAAAGCCCTTAAGAAGTCTGATTTAGTGTATCCATTCTAGAAAAGCTTCCCAATAGCTTGGTTCCATGCTTTGACCACCAAGTTGATTTAAAAGCCACTCGACTAAGGTTAAAACTAAACCTTATACAATTTGATATTAGTTTTTCTAATTTTGACCCCAATAATTTGGATTGACATTTTATTAACTCAATACCTCTTGGATTTGATTCATGTTTTGATAGTTTAGCACATATTAGTTCGACAACCAAACATTGTCTCACGCTTTTTTGTTTGAGGTCTATTTAAATTGAGCCCTTCTCATTTATTCTTCTTTTCTAGCTAACCTTGCATGGCCACATTCAAGCTTAGACATTTAGACTTCAACATATTCTACCTTAATTTTAGTCTCAAACTCTTCTCTTTCAACCTTCGACTCTTCCTTATGTTGTGAATTGGAATGTTGAGCTAATTGATCCACTATTTGATTCATCTATTCTTGATTATGGGCTACACTTTCAAGCATTAGTCTAAGTATAATGGTTAAGTTTTATGATAACATATGCATCATATCATGATTACTTTCATCTATTTGTTATCTTAACACAACCAAATTATTAATAGTAAGACTGTTACTTCCATTATCTTTAACTATTTTGACATTAGCTCTTTTAGCTTAGTTATTTTAGCCATTATAAGTAACTATTTTATTGTTTTTATTAGTCTATAGCATGCCATAAAGCCTTCCCACTGGCAATCTACTAGGCCCTGTAAGCCCCTTAGCATTACTCCTTTAGCTGTTATTTAGCCTATTGTTACCATAATTATATCTCTAAACCCTATTATTTTGATTGTGTGGTCTATTATTATATTAGCCATTTCTTTGATGATTTTAGTTCTAGTTTGGATTTGGATTTGCCACATTTTGAACATTTTAAGGATTTTGCAATGCTACATTTGACACTAAATTATTTTGAGCATTTAGATTCTATGCATTCAAATTATGAGCTTCATTAATGTGTTCTTAAAGTTTCAATACCCACATCCTATTATGGTTGATTGAAATTTTTTAGCATCACTTTGAATAAGGATCACTATGTGCAATGCCAGAAGAAGATGCCCATTGAGATTTATATCAAAAGGTGGTAAAATTGTACCATTTCTTAATTGTATAAATAGGAAAAGTTGAAAATTAAATACCTTAACTATATCTCACTAAGCATGCCAATTTATTTTAGCAAAAATATCTCAAATGGGAGAAGTAATTAGACTTTTGCTTTATAGGCAGTGGATCTAAAATAGTTTACTAGCAAAGTTTTGAATAATTGGAGTTCATGTGAAAAAAATAGTTAATAACCCATGAAATTGTGAATAAATAATAAATAGCACTATTTATGTAAGCATTCACATAAAATTAGCTATAAAAGATAATTCAAATGCAATTTAACAGAAAACCTTCACAAAGTCCTTCAAAGGATGTGTGTATCCAAATTTACAAGTATAATATGCAAGAGTTAGGTAGATGAATTTTGGTAAATGGATCTTCATACACTCACACTTCAAGGATTTGGAAAAGAATTACATTGAATTGCAAATAAAAGTAAGAGTAAATATGGTAGCGGAGTACTGCAAGTTGAATGCACAAAGTGCATTGTTATATGTGTTTAGTCTGAATTGGCAAAAAAAAAAAAGATCTTTCTTGTCTCTTTCACCTATTTATACTTTTGAGATATTAATTATTGGTCTAAAAAGAAGTTACTCACTCCTTGGAATATCTCTTCATGCCTCTATGTGGCATCCATGTGGCATGTTGTCATCTTTAGTCAATTACTAAAATGTAGTTCAGTAGGAATTCCCCTTTAATATTCATTTTGGCTTGTAGAAAATTCAGAACCTATAGGAACTTTTGGTCAAAGGAAACTTACCTTTTATTCTCCTATTTGATCAGCCACTTGAATAGCCAAACATTTTGAATTAGGAATAAATAGAAGTTAATGAAAGAAACATAATTTGATGGTAATTAGAACTAACCAATACCCTGACATAAATTGCATAAAAATGGACAACGTTTGAATTTTTGTGTCTAGTAAATGGTAATACAAGGATGTTAAAGCCTATTAAAAAGTTGATAGAGAAATAAGAAAATTCAAGTGTTTGACATGGAACATTCATAATTAAATCTTAAATCAAGATTGTTAAATAATTTAAAAGAGGAAAATTTCAATAAAACCACTTGAACTAAACTCAAATGTAGTCAAATTGATATTATGCAGGTTTTGTTAAAATAGTGCATGTGGTATTAATTTATTGACCATTTTCACTCCCCCAATTCCAAATCTCAAATATTTCATTAAAAATATCAAACTTCTCATGAAGTTTTATTGTCCACTAAATATAACATTTAATTTATTATTTATAAATGTAATAATTATTATATCTTTTAAATTATCTAATTAATATTATTAGCCCATTATTTTTACTTTTGTTATATTATTCACCACTCCCTTCATGCATCTATCTAAATATTAATTTTGGATTTGCATGATAGCTTTAACATATGACGTGTCAATTGCTGCATCCCCATTTTATTTTTAATTTTAATTTTTTTATTTTTTACGTCTTTTTACTACATCTCTTTATTCTTTATATATATATATATATATATATATATATATATATAAATAATATATTTATTATAATTATTATAATAATTTATAATTTATATATCATATATTATATTGTGTCTTTATATTATATTATATATTTTAATATATAAAATTAATAAAATTTAAATAGATTTATATGCATGATTTTAGTACATTTTTCTCTATAATTCTTTATATTTTTACCAATTATATGTTTAATATGATTTTATGTTGATTGAATAATGAGTTTGAAGTACTAGTAGAAAATGAGTTTATTTTTTAATTTTTTTGTTTGGATATTTTTGACAATTTTTTTAAATATATTTATTAACTTTGAAGATAAGCATTTTTAAGCTAATACGAGTGTTTTATTCTTTCTTTTTTATATTTTTACTTTGTTTTCTCGATAAATTGGATCGGTGATTCAATTGTAACAGTGTATGTGAATTTTTATTCTCATATATTTAAGCTTTCTTTTTTCGATTTTTATTTTAGAAATGCCGACTTATAACACCATTTTTAACATAATAAAGTTATACTAAGATACTTGTGTAAAACCATTTTACTTATGCATTATAATAAATTATACATTTCAATTCTAAATTTTAACTTCTTTCCTTTTTTTTCATTTTTTATCCTTTTTTTTACCTAGACATCCAGAAAGAGTTATCTTTACTCTAAAAATCTTTTTATCAAAATATCCAATATTATTAGTGGGGAAGCATTTAATCAAAGAGATGAGAAAGGAAAATGGTAAAAAGAGGATTTGAATCTTGCCCCCACTGCTTCTTTCCATATAAACAATACAATAATAATAATAATAATAATAATAATAATAATAATAATAATAATAATAATAATAATAATAATAATAATAATAATAATAATTTGTATATAATAATAAAAATAAATAGCAATGTATATTTTACAATATTATATTTCTATTTATATTAGATTTTTCTTATATTATATTTTATATTATATATATCACTACAAAACTTTAGATGAATTTATATTTATAATTTTAGGGTAATTTTTATATTTTTTACTAATTTTTTTTATCTAATTTCATGTTGGTAACACAATGGGTATGAAATACACGTTGTAAACATTTTTTTTTTATTTTTGGTTTGATATTTTTGACAATTTCCTTCAAATTTTAATTCAATTTAAATATAAGCATTCTTTCAAGGTTAATATGGGATTTGTAGATCCTTTTTTGTATTTTTACCCTTAATAATAATTTATATATAATATATTATATGCATATTTTTATATTATTTTAAAGAAGTTAAAATTTGAATATAGAAAACATTAATTGAAATAATTAATTATATATTATTATTTAAAAAAATATACAATAATTAAAATTAAATTTATCAATTTAAATTTGTCAACATTTATTTACCAATTTTTAGGTGTTACTTTCAAATTAAATATGCATCAATTCATCAACTAAAAATTTGTGCAGATTTTATAAATCACACTTCCTTTTATCTACTTTATTATATATTTTTTTATGTTTACTTATATTATTTATAATTGAAATACTGATATTATTAAATCATATGAATATAACACGATAAATCTTTTTAGTATAAAAATATTTTAAATAAATTAAATATTAAATTATTAAATTTAATTAAATTATTTAAATATATATTTTATTTTTAAATTTTACATTCCTTAGCATTAGAGTTATATTCCTCTTCCTTTTTTTTCATCATATTCACTTTTGTTATTTATGGCTTAAAACACTAATATTACCACAAATTATACACATAATATGATATATTTTATTTTTATTTTTGTTTTAAATAAGTTGAAGGTTCAATTTAATTAATTAATTAATTAATTTTTTTAATTCTTATATTATTTTACAACTTACCATTTATTTTTCTTCTTTTTATTTTTTATTACATAATTTTTATTTTTCCATTACCATTACTTTTAATTAGTATTATTTATAACTTAGACTACTAATAATCAAATAGTATAAATATAATATGACATATTCAATTTGATTATATAAATTTTTTGAATTTAAATATAGATTATATTAATTGAATTATATAATTAAATGTTTTATTTTTCAATTGAAATTATTTGAATATTAAAATCAAATTTTACTTAGATTTTATCACTATTTCTATTTGATTGCATATTTTTTATTTTTTTGTGTTCACTCTTATTATTTATAATTTAAATATTAATATCAATAAGTTTCGTAGGATTATAACATATAATATATTTTTTATTAAATGTATTTAAAAAATTAAATATCTAATTTAATTAAATCAATTAACTATATATTTTATTTCTAACTCTCATATTATATTTCAAAGGTATATTATTTTTTAAATATGAATATATAGTTTTAAAATAATTATAATAAATTATATTTTAACATTTTTATAAATTTTGTTCTATTATATATATTATTTTTGTCTTCATAAAAATAATAAATACTTGTGCAGAGTACTGGATTAAACTCTAATAACACCTAAAATAAATGATGAAATAAAAGAATATAATAAAAAAAATTAAATATGTATTTAATATCATTAAGATAAAATTTAAAAATTAATTTTAGTATCTTTTATTCATTTTAATATTATAAGATGAATAGTTATGATAAAAAATAAAAAATTAATAATACTTATTATAAAATTTAAATAATATACAAATTATTATTTATATAAATAAAAAATTAAATATTATATTTGCTTCTTATTTAAAATTAGCATGAGTGATGATCCTTCTAGAATTATATCGTTACACAGGACCCACTCTCTCGCACATCGCAGGGAGACGTGGAATTGCCCCCTCCCCCCAACCCAAAAAAAAGAAAAATGGTGTACGTTATTTACTCTTGACTCTTCATGTTGTAATGGGATCCAGAAACAATTCCCCCACCTTGAGGTTGTGTGAAGAAATTCTTGCATATTTATCATATTTTATATTAAGATGTAAATATTTTAAATATTAAACTACTTATAAATTTGGATCCAGTGCAGTGTTGCTTTTGGTTCAAATGTATGGGTTCTTACATTTTCATACATTACGCATTCGGTTGTTACGTTTGATTTTTTATTAGTATGAAATCTATAAAAATATAAAAAGTTCCCACATTTAGACAATCAAATGTAATAATTGCAATTACATTATTGTATCTGTAATTAGTGCACTAAAGTTAAATTCGTAAGTAATTTGAATCTTAAAAAAAATATTTAAGACACTTTAATAAAATATATTTTATGCACATAAAAATTTCTCAAATGTGAGATTGAAAGTGAAATCAAGTTTTCTATTTTTAAAATGTGGAATGTATGCCACTAACATGACTTGCAATTGTAATTTTCTCACATTACAACATCAGAATGTTAATGATATGTTTAGAAATTAGAAAGAGAATGAAAAAGAAAACAAGCTAAGGAAGAAGAAAGAATGGCTACATCATGACTTCTCTACCTCTTATTTTAATATTTAAAATTATATAAAAAAGGACAATAAATGATTAAACTAAAATGTATAGTAGACTATAATGCTTTTGTTAACAATTTCACTTAAAATGTTAATTATTAATAAGTTTTTTACTCCTATATTTTTTCCAAAATATATTCTCTCTCCAAATTTTTTTTAAAAAGTTTTTCTCTCTAAAAAAATTTTTGACTGCAAAATATATAATAATATTATAATTCTTACTTAAAATTTTTTATGAGAAATTACCATGAGTTAGTTTAACAGGATTCTTATTTGACAAAATTAATAATGACTTGATCCACATTATAAATTATTATTAATAAGAATGAATGTATATAGATAAATAAATATCAATTATAATTATTAAATCCTAATGATTATTAATAAAAAAGGATAATTTTATATTTTATTAAAACAAATTCATAATTATATTTTTCTTAACGGATCCAATGAGTTAGTTTCAATCTTTTAATTTGATCTTATCAAATCCTTAAAAATTAGTAAAAAATTATTTGTAAATTAAAAAAATTAAGATAATTAAAATAGCAAATCAAATAGATAATTTTTCAAAACCCAATTTCAAATATTACAAAATACTAAAGCAAAAGGAAAAGGTTAACAATAATCTCGAGACTCTTATTAAGCATTTAGTACACATTCCCAACTAATCAAATTAAATGTTTTATTTCTATTTTTAATAATATAATAAATAACAATACAATTAATAATAAAACCACATTTAATGTTTTATTTCTATTTTAATAAAGTATTTAACATATTATTATTTATTATATAACTAAAAATAAGAAATAAAGCATTTAGTGGTTGAGAACATTTATTAGCATTTGCCGAAGCAAAATCTCGAATAAAACAAGAGTTATCACTTAATCTCCCCTTCTCTTTTTTGCCCCACCATTCTGACAAATCATAACTCTCCCCACCCCGGGCATTGCTGTAGGATCCAGATTGTATTTTCGGCTTGTACACAACATACGGAAAGAGTAGAAAATATTACAAACACTTACAATCCTATTAGGATTTGATAATATATCTCCATATACAAACAGCAAAAATTGTCTCTCAAGATCAAATTTTTACTTTAAGTAATAATTAAATAAACGAATGCAGCTTGCAAAGGCAGATTACAGTGGGAAACAAAGAATGCTGGGCACAGTATATGACAGTTGGGAACCTTAACTAAGGAGTTGGATTTGCGGAGAATCCAAACATACCCTTAATCTGTACTGTAAGAAAATGCAAGAGTCTGCAAGTTGCTACTCAATGGAGGATACCAAATTAGATTTATGGCCAAACAAAACCAACAAAAATGAGTGACCAAATCTTAAAAAGTTCATCTCGTGGATGATGCTATACTATAAATAGGCAGAATCATTTTTATATATTAACAGAATATACAAGGTTAAAAAGACTCGGGGAATCCTCTCCATTTGAACTCACCATCATCAGACACATCCCTCCTTAAATTTAATGTCCTCAAGCTGTGGACGAGAATTCCTACACTCTCAGTATAAAGACACGCGGTCTTAAAGATCGCTACAGCTACTATGAATTCTTATACTTCCGGTGTAGTTTCTTGTGTTCTGTGAGACCTTGACTCCTGAATCTTTGCAGCCACCTCCGCCATTACAAGCCTTGTCAACAGCAGACCAGCAATTAGAGCTGCAATCATCAACATTGTAAAAACTGCACTCCAGCTCTTCTCAGATATGTAACCAGTTAATAGAGGTCCAATTGCTGCCCCTACCGAGCCTGTTCCATCTATGATTCCAGTGACAGTTGCCAGAGCCCGTGAATTCCCTTGCAATGAACTGTGTGTTCCCAAGTCAGCTGAAACAGCAGTTGTTATGAGCGCATAAGGTCCGTTCACAAACATGCCTGTGATGAACATCAATGCTACATTTAAAATCAAAGAAATATGGCCATAGCACCGGTAGAAGAATAGCGCAGGGATTGCGCAATACATAAAACTTGCTGCTGTTATGGCTCTGGCATCTAGGCGATCAGATATATGGCCAGCCAGTATTCCACCAAGGACACCTCCAACATCAAATAAGGTGGAAAGTGTTCCTGCTGTCTCACTAGACAGATATTTGCCGTCAATTTCTGCATAATAATGAGCAGGGATCAGTAATCAAAGATTTACAGTCAAAATTTATTTACAGAGTTTGAAATGCAAAGTAAAGTCTAATTATGACTGAAATAAGAAATGTTAAGAATTACCTGTGCGGCTGATATAGAATGGAAGCCAATAGAGAAATGTATAAGCAACCAATTTAGCAAAGAAAAGACATAGAGCAAATGGAGCAACCCCGGGAATTTTCCATGCTTCTATGAAGCTGACAGCTTGCTCTGGAACAGCTGCCTCTGATAGCAAAGGCTCTGCTATTTCATCTCCACTTTTCTTGGGAGAAGCATATTCATCTTCCCCTTTATCAGCTCCAACGGACTCAGGTGAGACTGGCAATATAAGAAAAACCACCAAACCGACAAAACCCATTATAAGACCTGGCACAACAAAGGACCAACCCCATCCACAGCTCAACATAGCAGAAGCAATCAAAGAACCTGTAATGTTACCAACAGAGGTGTGAGCATTCCATATGCCCATAATTAGCCCTCTCCTCTTCTTCCCAAACCATTCTCCCACAACTGCAACCACCGAAGGCCATCCAGTAGATTGAAACAATCCAGCAATCATTTGAACTACTAAGTAATAATAGAAGCTATGAATGTTTCCCCAGTACCCCACACCAAAGAGGCAAGTGAACAAACAAGTTCCCAGCATCCCCACTGTCAAAAAATACCTCAAATTCAATCGGTCTCCCAATTGTCCAGAAAAGTACATCCCAAAGGCATAGAATGAAAGAAAAGCAACATCCAATTCACCAAGTAGCACTGTGCCATCAGATCCATTAAATGGAGACCAACCATTTCCAAGGACCCCCAAGAATTTTCTTCTTCCAGTTGGCTCAATAATTAGATTAGCTGTCCTCAATGAGAAGGAGTTCGCACCTACTTCTGATGACTGGGGATCAAGAACGCTCTTAACAACACTTGTTGTTTTTCGAGTAGCATGATAACAAGTATAAGCCAAAAATGTAACAATAAGAACAACGGCTTGGTGGGTTTTGAAGGAAAGGGGTGCTCCCTTTATCCACTCTAGAGCTTCGAATCGCGAGGGGCTTACTACAACTCCTACCAGGAGCGAGTTCGGATTGTGAACCCATGTATTATTCCTTAATTCAGAAAAGTCACAAAGAGGAAAAAGTCTAAACCTGCAAAATAAAAAAGATCAAAACTAAACACTTACAAAAAGAGAATTTGAAAAGCTGAATTTCTATTTGATAGAGAAATGGATATAATGAAAGCCACTGGTACTCAAGTAGCATTTTCATTTATGTAACCAATATTACTACAAATTTTTATTTTACCAGAATTCCCAACTACATACTTCCTGAAAATGACATTTCCCTCTTGCTCCCCTGATAATTTCCATATATACAACAAACATCACCTCATTCATTTATCAAACTTATAGCAGAATAGTCTTCAGTATTTTTCAAGCTATTCAATAGATCAAAAAATACAATTGGTAAAAAATCCATGATCAGAATCTTACAGGTCCATTAAATTCACCAAAAAAATTATAATCTCCAAAACATAACTAGTGCATACTACACATGAAATCAATTGTATAAATTTAGATAAATAATTTATTATAAAAAAAACTCCAAAGAAATTAAAGATCGGAGCTTTACCCAGTATTTTCTTCTTAAAATTAAGCTACCAAGCAAAACAAGAGTTTCAACAGATACCCATCTGACTAAATTCTCAGCTCAACAATTCCTCAGGGAGAAATCAACTTCTCAAATTCAGGAAAAAGAAATTAAAATAAAAAAGAACACTCGGAAAAGCTAATTTCTAAAGAAAACGGACCATAGAACTCCAAGTGAATAGAAAAAAAAAATTATATCATTTTGACCCAAATTTCTTCTCAAACATTCCTGCACGATGAAACAAGAATCTCAACTCTAACATGCACCAAAACTCAGACTCAAAGGAACCAAAAAAGCCAATTTTCTCCCAAAAAAAAAGATCCATGGATGAACTGAAATTCAAACAAACATTAAGAAATTATACCTCTTCCTAAACCAAGCTCAATGAACAGCTTTCCTTTGTTCACTATGACGAAATTCAGATTAAATTCTGCCTGTAATGAGACTCTGCTTTGTGACTCTGTCTGTGTTTCGCTTTCCGTGCTTCTCAAACAAAATGAAACGCTTCCTCCGTTTGTCCGACGCAAAGGCAACAAAGAATGGACTTAAAACGTGAGGTAATATTATTTTATTTCGATGAAATTACAATCTTACCCTCCGGTTAAAAGGGGTAGCTTTCAGGAAACCATTTTTTCCTTGTATTACGAAAACGCCATTATACACGTGAATTGACGAGGAAGTCCTCCTCCGTTTGACTTGTTGGTAAGCTAATGTTTCACATGCTCTGCATTGGTTAGATGGAATTTTTCTTTTTTTTAAATTTAAAATTGCTGAGAGTTTGAAATTGAATTGTGACTTTTTTATATATAAATTTATTTCATTATTTTATATTAAATAATAATTTTTAATTATATTTAAAATTTAATTTTAAAATTAATTTTCAATTTAATTTTTTTATTATTTTAATTTGCTGAAGAGCTTGAATTTATTGATAATCATATCAAACTTTTTGAAAATTGAAAAAAAAAAAAGGGTAAAAAGTCTTTGAACATATTGTGATAGTTTGATTTGACTTTCACTAACTCTCAAGTTTTAGGATTGAAACTTTCGACCGTATGGAGGTTTAAAATTAACATCTGATATTCTCTTGCTAAAATAGTTTATTTAATTATATAATAATTTCTTTCGTGAAGCTTGTAAAAAATGCTTCATTTGGCACATTATATATTATAATATGTGAACTATATTATATTAAATAGTATTGTATAATATTATATAAAATAAGATAACATATTAAATAATATTTGATCTCCAATGGCATAAAATGAAAATGAAAATTTGTATAAAATTATTATATTTTTTATTTATTATTATATTATATAAGAATATATGAGTTCAAAAATTAAATAATTTGACAAAAAGATATGTAAGAGAGAGATCTAGGGAGAGATGTGAGAGAGTAACTAAAGAGATAAAAAGAAATTTATTTGTAATAAAATAGAGAGATAATTTTTTCTAATAAATGAGAATTAAGTATATAAAAGAGTTTTATTTAACTTTGATAAATTAAAATTTATTTTAATGTTATACTATTGGTCCTCATCTTTTTCCTCATAGGATGGATAATCTTATATAGGATTTGACATATAAGGCTTCATTTGGTATATTGTAAAAGATACGATAATATAAAATAGACTATAAAATCATAACTTAAATAATGTTTAGAAATTTTAAATAGATTATATAACTTATTTGAAAGTTAGAGCTTATAACTTATCCTTTCCTCATGGAGTGAATAATCTTATATAGGATTCGACATATAAAGCCCTATTTGGTATATTGTACGAGACATGATAATATAAGATAGGCTATAAAATCAAAACTTATATAATATTTAAGAGTTTTAAATAAATTGTATAACTTATTTGAAAGTTTTTTTTTATACATCTAATTTCATATAAGAGTTATCTATTTTCTACGAGAGAGGATGAAGGTTAATAGTATAATATTAAGATAAATATTAAATTATTAAAATTAAAAAAATTATATATTTATCTTTCTCATTTATAAAAAAATAATTTCTCTCATTTAATAAAAAGCTTTTCTCTCTCTCTCTCTCTCTCTTCTTCCATATATATAAAAAGATATTTTAATCAAATTATTTATTATTTATTTTTTAAAATTATACATTCTTATGAAAAATATGATAACAAATACAAGATATGATAATTTTATATAAATCTTTATCTTATACTGTTACACACCAAATATTATATAATATACTACCTTATTTTATGTAAATTGTATCATCTAATAGTCTTATGCTATACTATACGGCGTGTCAAACAAGGCTTAAGAGAAGGATTTCAGATATACAAACTATACAATTTATTTGAAAGTTCCATATGTTATATAAACCCTAATTGCATAGTTTATACTATATTATCAAACCTTATATCGTATGTCAAACAAAGCCTAAGTTTTATGATACTATTGGATGTTAATATACCCTATTATTATTTTTATAAGTTATATGATATATAATTAATAAAAATTAAATTGTATATATAAATATTCAAGTAAAAACATAAAAATAAATTCAAAATTGGTGAGAAAATAATATATTAACCAAACATATAATAATATATATTATGGTTTTTTAATTTTAAAATTTTATGAAAAGATCATGAAATTATAGAAGATTATTAATTAATGTAATGAGCCACGAGTGATAATTCTATGGTTTTGTGTTAACTTAAAAAGTTTACTTCCAAGTCTTCAAAATTAACCAGGGCAAATCCAACCATCTCGAAACATGGAAAGAATTTTTTTTTTATGTTCTTACATTTTTTATGCTGCCACATGTTATTTAAAAGATAAAAAATATCAAGAAATTTTACCACATTCAAATAGTTTAAATAAATTTTTAATAGCGCGACTAAGCATGTATTTTTTAAAAAAATTAAGAATGTATTTATTTTTATTTTATCTATTATTTTAATATATTCTCAATTATTTTATATATTGATTAATTTTTGATAAAATATAATTTAATAAAATACAATTCTTATACTTCAAAACTGACTCATTTATTAATCTTCTTAATATTTACGCTTTTACTTTAAATAAAATTAAAATCTTAAAAGGAATGAAAGGGAATAGATCAAAAGGTAAATGTAACTGAATGGCTAATTAACATGTAACTTCACTTGCATTTAATGGGTGAAAGACATTAAATAAATAACTCATACAAATGCACCCTCATTTTAATACTCTTCAATGCATATGATTCGTCTAAATCCGATATGGGAAGCAGTGTCTTTTAAGAGAATTTCTCCAGAAGTAGGTTTTAATGGATGGAGTGAATTATAATTAAGAAGGAGAATGGTTAAGAAGTTTGGTTAATTAGCAATGTAAAATGGAAATGTTTATTTTAGGTAGAATTGTCATTCCATCAACAAAATGTAAACTCCCTTGAGCACATCATTTATTACTCCTTTAATCTCTTTTTGTCCATCGTTTGTATAGAGATTTCTTTTGCTCTATTTGAGTAATATTATTTACATTAGTTAGAATTTTTTTGTCAAGTGTACTATTATTAATTGAAAATTTTGATTTAATAAAAGAAATTAATTAAAAGTTAGTCTTATTCAAAAATATATTAAGGTCTAATTTAAAATTATGATTTATATCTTCAATTCATTTTTAAGTGATATTTTAAAAAGTTTTTATTTTTTTTATATGTCACTCTAAGAAATTGAGAAAGCATTAATTATTTTTTAATTTCAATTTTACCCTTCTTATCTCTACTAAATAGCCAATCACATTATTAATATTAATTATTATTTTCTCTTTTCTAAATTTGGGCACTTCTCTTTCCTCTTAACCACTCCTATCTCTTTCCTAAATATTAAGTATTTTAATAAAATGATAATTTAGCAAAGAATTATTTGATTTACACAAAAAATAAATTTTTTTATAACAAGGTAAATGTTTCACGAAGTAATTTTTTTATGTGAACTTTTTGAGAAGTGTTAATAAAATAATTATTATATTATCAATATTATTATAATATAAATTAATAAATTTTAGTTATTATTAATCAAATTTAATAAGGATAGTTTTATGTTTCTATCCATAAAAAATACATGAAGTAGAACTTACCTAGAAGGAGTGGATAAGCAATTTCTCATAATTTATGAAAAGTAAAACTTTGTGAGAAATCCTATTTTTTTTTCCAATTTGTTAGGTAATGACTAATCGAACAACTTGCTTTTTTTATTTTCTAAAAAATAAAAATTTTTATATTGTTATTATAAACCAGACAACTTCTAAAAAGAATGTAATTTTACCTATAATTAAAGCTATTTAATAGCCTCCTTAAGACTCGTGCATTAACCTTAACCATTATTTAAAACAAATGGAAGGAATAATAAGATATGAGCTTAACACATTGATATAGGTTAGTGTGGTTCGACAATTGTGCAGACTTTAGGTCTTATAAGCCTTATATGAGGATTATTACATTGTGTTTGATTGAATAGAATAGAATGTGAATGATAAAAAACTTTGTTTGGTAAACACAATAAAATAGGAATGTCCATTTCCTAAGGAATGGACATTGTATTAAATGAAGAAATCTTCATTTTTATAGTAAAACCAATAGGATTGAACATTCTATCATTTATGGAATGCCTTTTTTACACTTATATTTCTCACATTTTTCATATATGTCAATATTATCTTTCATTAATAAATAATAAACCAATAATTTTTAATATTTTTCATTAAAATATTTTAGTAAATATATTTTTAATAGTAAAATTTAAAATAGGATACTTTTTTCTTAATAAAAATTATTTAATAAAAAATTTAGTTAATTAGAATTTTTATGCTAAATTTTTTACAATTATAATTTTGATAATAAAATTTTAAATATGAAAAATTTTCATTATTAATCGTATCATTTATTTTTAGCATGTTAAATTATTTAATTAGATATTTATTATTTTTGTAATAAGGATATTATTATTATCAACAACTTTTTCTTCATTTAATTCCTATATTACTTTAATATATCAAACATAAAAATGGAATGGAATATCTATTCCATTCTTAGCTATACCAAACATAAATATAGAAGACTTATTTCATTCTATTCTATTCTTATTTTCATTCCCAATTGTATTTCTGTCCTATTTCATGTTATTGTACTAAACTCGACATTAGGATTCTATTAATACATATTTACAACTAGGTCCTCTCTTTATGCCTATCACATGGATTATATCCATTGAGAATCACTATAATAGAGAAAAATGAAGGGGAAGAACTAACTTACATCAGTTCATTTGCTTTCATTGATCAAATATGAATGATTTATTAGATATGTAAATTTGATTTTCAATATCAATATATGATATTATAACCTCTCACACATGTAATCTTGAATAAATTATTATAGTACTTTTATGTATTCACTTTCTTCCTACTCTCCCTTTCAAATTAGGAAAAACTCGTTGAACCACCCTTTTCTTTTACAATTTAACAAAACCTTCTTTTTCTTATTTGAAAAGAACAATGTGTGGGAAGTACATAAAAGAGAGTGTAAGTAACATTAATCTATCTATTCATTCGTCATTTTAAAGAATCAAAAATATGTTTTTTTTTTATTTTTAGAATAAATTTCTCTTTTTTATTCTTGTAAATTTTTTTTTTAATTTCATTTTTTATGAAATGCTTTATGTCAATTTTTTTTGAAAAATATTAATTTGTTTGATTGTCCTTTTAACAGTATCCATATAAAGATTAATTTGTTTAATTTTATCTTTCTAAAAATAGAAGTAGATAAATTAATATTTCAAAAGGATAAAATTAATATAAAATATTCCTTAAGAAGGAAAGGGAGAGAAAAACAAATTTCATAAGAAAGAGAAAAAGAAGTTTTGCTTTCTTTCTCAAATATCATTTTTATTATTTTAATAAATGCTTAATAGTTTTATATCTTAATCTACTTTTAGTAAAATGTAAATTAGTAGATTAAACTCTATTTTTTTAAAATAGATTAGGATAGTAATTCTTATACATTCAATTGAAACAAAGATAAACGGCGAAGGTAATGATTTTTCCAGCAATTGATTACCCTTTCACTAACCTTCTTTTGATCATATCTATCGGGGACATTTTTTATTAAAAAAATGACAAGATTCTCGAGAATATGTAGTATACAAGTTAATAATACAACAAAACTTTCTCTTTTTCAATTTTTTAACCAAAGATTAAATATACTGCTATTGCGATAAAAGAATAATCTTTCTGCTTTATAATAAAAGATATCTGGTATAATAGATTTCCATTTTTCTTATATTTTAGATTAATTTTTTTAAAAATAATTTCTCACTTTTGCATTTGTAAAATATTATTTTGCATCAATTTTTTTATAATTGATTGATTTATTTATTTTTTTGCTAATCTCTATATGAAGATAACTTCGGTCAATCTCACCATTTTAGAATTAAAATTGGATAAATTAATATTTCATAAGAATAAAAAAAAGAAAATTTGAATTTCTTAGAAATGAGAAGAAGGATTTATAATGGATTTATATTTGATTTATTATCAATATAAATTAACTTTACAGCTAATCATATATTATTATATCAATAAAAAATTATTAAATTTTTTTATTATTATTAAAAATATTTAATTATTATATTTTTTAATAGCATATCTTCTTCTTATTCATTAATAATATAAAATATTTTATAATAACAGTAAATTAAATTTAAACTCCATTTTAATATAAAATAACTTGTAATATCGCAAACAAAATAGAAGAGGTTGCGTTTTGTAATTGTATTTTAAATTTAAGATCATATGTTAAAGATCACTGAAAAAACACTCTTAAGTTACCAAAAACATAAGAGCAAAATAAGACAAAATAAGATAAGACAACATATGGTAATAGATTTTTAACAATCATAGCATCTAACTTAATTTCTGCGCAAAACGCTTATTTTGATGAGCAAGAAATTTGATGATCATTTTTGAAAACTACAACAAAAGATTTTACTAACAAAACAATTTTTTTTAACCTTCGGTATAAAACAATGTTGGATAATACTTCTGTATATATTCATAATTTTTGTAAATTTTTTATAAAAACTTATTATAAAAATTGATCTTGTATATAAAACTTAGCTAAAAAATTATAAAAATTTATGTAAGATCTTTTTTTAACAGACACTGAAATGTATTCCAACAATGTCTTGTACTTTCTCAAGCTAACATCATTTTCAATCCTTGAAACGTTTCCTGTTTACGAAAATCCGTCCTGCGGTCACTCCAAATGCATCTCAAAAGTCAACAATTCATATGTTTTCACCAAGGCATGCGCGCAATTCCTTGCAATTATAGCATCTGTTTGGCGCGAAAGGGGGGAAAAAAACAACTTATAACTGTTAAAAAATATACCAATATTTCACAAGATTTGACTCTATTAAAATATTTAATTATTATTTTCTATTAATTATTAAATATTAAATATTTTTCCCTTAAAAATTTTGCGAGTACCTTGGGCATCCAATGGACTTAGAAGTTTGTACGCAAGGTTTATACCTACAACTACCCCTCAAACCTTATACGCAGTTTGTCCCCTTCTGATGATCAGATCATCCTCCTTCAAACTACTTGGCCTACATTTCTGGATTTCTCCTTACTCAACATATCCATCACCTCCCCTATTGCTCCCAAGTTATTCTACACATCTGCTGCTACTTTCACTTCAACACCATTGGTATAAATATCATGTACTAAGTGGTTCTCCATTAGTCAAAACATGACAAGAGACCGTTGTTGTACATTCCATTATAAGTTATATCCAGTATGGAGAGAAATGCATATATTCTGGTATCTTGCCTAATGGTTTGCCTACTAACCTCATCAAATGCTTTATGAAAATCTAACTTCAAGGCTCCCCAAAAATTGTGTTTACTCTTAGTCTTTCTCATAGTTGATGATCTCAGTAGCAATCACTATATTATAAGATATTAGCCTACGCTTGATGAAAGCATTTTGGTAAGGCATTATGATCTCATCCATAATTTGCTGCAGCCTATTTACTAACACCTTAGATATAATTTTATAGACCACATTACATAAACTAATGGGCCCATAATCTGCCACACTCTCCTGCTGCTAACCTTTAGACATCAAACAAATACTACTTTGAATCAAAGACCCTAATAAAAAAACCTCTTTTCAAAGAAGAAAGCACCATGTGCTGGACTTGGTTTCCAACAATATCCCAAAAATTTTGATAAAATCTAGATAAAAAACGATTAGGGCCTGGTGCTTTGTCAGGGCTTATGGAGAAAAGAGCACCATAAACTTCCTTGGCGGTAAAAAGTTCATTTAAAATCCCAATGCGCTTAAAAGATAATTTTGGTACCTGAAACTTGTTGAAATCCCGCCAGATTTTTTGGGAGTTTGATGATCTTTTGGTCACTGCCCTTCTTCATCTTTTAAAGCTACAATCCCTTTCTTATTTCTTTGATGAATCACTGCCAAATGAAAGTATTTAGTATTGTGATCTCCATTTTTCAACCAGAGTTTCCCAGCTTTCTGTGCCCGCTTAATTTGGAGACAATGCAGATAAAAACCCATCTATTCTCGGATTTGTCTTTTTGCTTCTACCTTTGACATTGAAGGGTCCTCTTGCAATTTATGTAAAAGCTGGTCCAGTTCCATAATCTTATTCCTTAATCTTCCACAATTTATCTCATTCTTTGAGTGCCCTTCTTGTCTCATTTAATTTATTAGCAAGTTGATATGCATAAGAACCACAGTATTGCTTTTGCCAGGCACTACCAACGACTTCCTTGCAAGAAGGATGGGCTAACCATATATTCTGAAACCGAAAAGTATGACTCTTTTAGGCAGATTTTTATTTACATCAATAGGTCCATGATCAGAAGCGACTAAGGACGCTAAATTTCATTACGGATCAAGTTTTTCCCCTGCAGTAGCTGATCCCATTCTATTATTAATCTATGTATACCATACACCCTTACTTTTCAAAACCATAATACCACTATTAAAAATAGTATCTCTAGAAACTTTACCACCCTCCATTGCAGAACAGGAACTTAATTTGTCTTCTGGATACAGCACTTGATTAAAATCACCAAGTAACCAAGGCACCCTAACAGCCCCACTAGTTTGCTTCATAAAGTCCCATAATAAACCCCTGTTCTGAAGCTTAGGTGGACCATAAACACCTCTTAAACAGATATGGCCAAGAGATGGATGATCCACTTTCAGGTGTACCCATTGAGGATACACTTGAACTGGCTCAACAACAATAGTATCTGTGCATCCCCATACAACTCCTCCACTAAGACCTTCCACATCAACTCTAGATGTATTACTGGATCCCATCTTTTGGAGAATGTTTTGGGCTTTTACTAAAGAACATTTTTTTCTGCCAAAAACACAAATTCTAGTTTCTGATAGCTGATGAGTTTTTTTAGTCTCTGAAGTGTATAGGTACAGCTGAAACCACTACAATTCCAGGCTAAAAGTTTCATGGTTGCCTAGGAGGCCGTTTAGGGCTAGCCTTCTGGAACCCCAAAGAGCATAGTGCCAAATTCCCAACTAAATCTTTTATCATCATGCCATCCAGTGCTTCATTAGTTACTGCTACCAAACTAACGTTTAAGTCCTGATATCAACCTACGTCTATTCCAATTTTGCAGCCTCCTACGAAGACTACTAGTCATGCCCAGAGAAAGATGCCTTGTCAATGTTAAATCCGAGCTTTGATTATTAGAATCAGTGAACATAGGAAAACCCCTAACTTAAATACTATTTTCACAACGGAAGGCTTAAATATTATTTTCACAATGGAAGGTTCTTGCTCTCAATTCTGCAGCATTGCTTGGTTCACCTTTATCATGTCATAGAATACACGTGAGCATTTGTCAGGAAGGTTCTTGACGTATAAATGTGAACGTGAGCATTTGTCAGGAAGGTTCTTGACGTATAAATGTGAACCTGACCTGAAGATATATTCTGGATACCTCACCTAGATTTAGACAGATTAAGAAAAGAAAGTGAGAAATTTGGTGGAAATTGCATGGGCATTCAAAGTGTAGGGCCAGCAACCGCCCTTTTCTCACGGCTACTTTACAATGTCCCATTAATAATAATACGACACATTAGTTAAGGTTTTGTTATTATTGACACAATTATTATTATTATTTTTTAAGGTAAGAATAAAAATTCATGATCCAACTCAGTATGGACGCAAAGTCTTCTAAGAATAATTCAAATACCGCGAGTTAAAAGACTCTTCCTTTATTAACATAATTTTTTGGATTTAGATATAAATCCCTCAAATTCAATTTTTTTTTTAAAGTTTTCAGTTCTTTGTAAAGGAAAAAAACACAATTCTTTATTTGAAGACTCGCAATTTTTTTTATTTTATATATAATTCGTCTAAATTCACGTCTTCAATCTCTTAAAAAAAAAAAAAAATTGATGGCTCCATCTTCTTTGGTTCACACGATGGATATGGTATACATAATGATGTTCCTAGATAGAGATATGTGTAATTGACTGAAAAATTGCCTCTATTATTGGATCATGATCTGCAATATTCAACTTGGCTATTGTGAATATAATTGCATCCAATGAATATAAAAAGCAAATTGTTTAAATTTTGACATAATTAATATATTTTTTTCTTAAAACTTATATGCATTTATATCTACTATTTTTAGATAGCATATATATCTAAATTTCTCCAAATTTATAGAATTAGGGGTGGACAAAATATTTCAAAAATTTCTATAAAATTAATCAAAATATAAAAAACTATTATAGTCACTCTAATAGAAAAATCTAAACGAAGTATTTATTGCGCCTCAAGATTAAAACAAAAATTCTTATATATGAATATAGTGAAAAAAAAAAAAACGTGTTAATAGAGTCAAAATAAAATATATGAAAAGAAATAAAAACATAATTATAATACATCATTATATATATATATATATATATATATATATTGCAATAACGGCGAGACAATTTAAACTTAAAGATTTCTAGTATACTATCTATACTAAATCTCCAACATACTTTACTATACTTTACAAAAACTTCTCAACTGAAAATTAGAAGTAAACATGGTTTTCATTTGTTTTATTGGAAAGTATTTTCTGTAAAATATAATTATAAAAATGATAATATAAAAAAAATATTTTACATATTTAATGTTAAATGTAAAGAATTTGAAGAAAATAATTTCTCCTATTTTAAAAATGAATTTACTTTTTTTTATTTCCAAACTTTTAAGTATTATTTTTTTAATCATCAATGTAAATAATATATTATTCCTTTATTAATTTATATACAAATAATATTTTCCTAAAAAAAAAGTCTTTCCGACGATACAAATACTTAGATGAAACTAAAACTTAAGTAACCAAAAAATTTTGTAACCTTAACTAACTTTAAATGCACTGATACAACTCTTTTGTTGAAATTTCATGAATTTTTCATAAATAAAGACATACATATAAGTGCAATATTTCGCATCAAGTTATTGAAAAAATTGCTTCAATAATTTTGTAACATTTTCTAGTATATACTGAAGTAAAATTCTGTTCTTTTATATTTTTCTCTCGAAGAAAAACTTTCTAACTCCTGTAGAAGTAAACTGAACAAACCATTGTTCTCCTATATTAAGATTTCCAGTTTTAAATTTATGACAGTGGCTTTTGTAATTTCATATTGCCAGAAATTAATATCAATATTTACCAAACACTTCACTAAGTAATATATAATTCATGAAAAAAAACGCAGCTAACAAATTCATGTCTTTATCAAACAATTTCTCTAGAAATAATATGTATTTTACATGTTCTCACGAGCTCGCAATTCTCTGCGACAAATAAGGGCATTTTGGTTAAATTGACCAAAATTCCCGCGGCCACATGCTGGCGGGCACATTGTAAATCTCCGCAGCCAGGAAGGGCAAAATCGCCATGAAACTGGCAGCCCAAATCTAATAATTTTGGCGACGCGGGGAAAGTATATTCGAATATCCAATAGAAATTAGAAAAAGAAAAGAATATCCGATTGGAATAATTCCTTGGGAAGCGGATGTCCGCCTAAGGACTGCGGGACCCACTTTTCCTACGTGTACGTTCTGATCGGTGACGTGGAAAAATAAGTGGGTGCTGTTGTTTGTGGGACCCAACGCAGTGCAAGAACGGATGCCACGTGGTGCACACTTGGCTCAAAGTATTAAATCATAGGAAGAGGTTCTCAGCCACTGTCCACATGAATTTGCCGCATGTAAACCATAGGAAAATTAAAAAAAATTATTAATTTGTTTTATTTTCATGCTCACCATGGATCTTCTTTATTTCTTCTCCATTTTATTACAATTTTGAATAAAAGGATTTGTTGCTGATTAATTATCTTTTTGGAATCACAAAAACGGTATGACTCAGTTTATTTAAAATTGAATTAATGAATAATTTATACATAATTTTAATTTTAAATAATATATATATATATATATATATATATATATATATATATATATATATATATATATATATTACGATTCCCAACAAAGTTAAAGAAGAAGGAGAACAGGAGTCTCTGTCTAGGAGAGGAAACCCAAAGCATTTTATGAATTGAATTTCGCCTTGATCAATTTTAAGATCTTTAAAATAAAGCTTTAAATCATATAAAATTTAAAAATAATAAATTTTTTATTGATTAATAATCTTATTTAACTTAGTAAGTTTTTTCTAAATTTATAAGCATATTACAATTATTAGAGTGTGATTTGTCATATTATTATTTTTAACTTAATATCTATGTTATGTAATTAATGAAAATAAAATTAAATGTTTAATTTTTAAGTAAACACGTAAAAATAAGTTTAAAATTATGAATACAAGAAAAGAGAGATGTTAATATATTTTCCTTATTTTTATAAGAATTGTTTTTCTTTTTTACAATTCAATTACAAATGAAGATCCTCCCCTTTTCCTCAGGGAAAATATATTTTCCATATTATTATTTTTAACTTAATATCTATGTTATGTAATTAATGAAAATAAAATTAAATATATTAAATTTTAAGTGAACACGTAAAAATAAATTTAAAATTGTGAATACAAGAAAAAGAGAGATGTTAATATATTTTCCTTATTTTTATAAGAATTGTTTTTCCTTTTTACAATTCAATTACAAGTGACAATCCTCCCCTTTTCCTCAGGATTTTGAAGAAAAATAAATAAAAAAGAGGGTTCCCCTTTGTTTGAAGTTAAGGATCCAAATTCCTACACTATATATTAGCTAGCTTTTTATTTTTCATTTTTAATATCTTTAACAGAAATATTTCATTTATTTGTAGAATAGTATAAAATATTTATGTCATTTGTGTATACATATATTATGATTAATAAAATAATTTGGAAAAAATAATTTTTACTTTACAAAATTAAATGTTATTCACTCTTCACATGTAATATTAAACAAATAGAATATTTTGATTAAAAAAAATAAAACATTTCTATAACTTTAGGTTTTCATAATTATAACCACAAACAAATAAGAGATTTTCTTTTTTTTTTTTTTTAACAAAAGGTCATTTTCTGATAAAAACAAGCGGGATCCTTTATCTCTGATGTTGAGGATTTGAGATGTTACCTTGCTATCGCAGAGATGGGAAAATCTGGATTTCTGAGTTCCTAAAACTCAAAGAAGAGATGTCAAGTTTGCTTTTTCCTGTTATGAGGCCAAAAGGAGCATTTATGACTTTTGCAACGCAGAGAGATCACGCTGGTTTTCCTTCTTCCTCATTTCTCATCATTTTAAGCTGAATCTTTTCAAAACTCTTCATGAGTCATAGGGGCCTTTATGAGAAGCAAAAGTTTGAATTTGTCTTTGCTTCACCATTTTTTTTTATTTTTGAGGAAAATTATATTGACTTCCCAAGGTTTGGTATAATTATACTTAATACCTTCTATTTTTCAAAATTATATACTTTTACCTTATCCAAAGTATTTTCACTGTGATGAAATATAACAACATTAACTCCTTATCTATAACTCCTTAATGTTATCCTTTATGGTTAGAGGACTATTTTTTTATATTTTTATATACAAATATGGCAATATAGTTATAAATAAAAAAAAGGAAAAAATGTTTTTATTCTCTAAAAAAGGAGTACATTGCACATAAAAATATAAAAAAATAATTTTTTTAATTTTGAAGGATAACATTAAAATGAATATTACAATTTAAAAGTTTAACGTTGTATTTCATAATTGTAGAAATACATCATACGTAGATGCATGTATTTTTCAAAAATTAAGGATTGTTGAATATAATTAAATCAAATTTCAAAATTACTCAACATAATTTGCACTTGCAAAAAACTAAACAGTCAACTGGAAAGGGAAAAAAAAAAGAGAGAAGGGAAAAACAAGTGAATGAAAACAAGAGGAATGGAAATCCTGTTAACTTGAGGTTTGAAGAATAAAGAAGTCCAAATGAAAAGGTCAAAAAAAAAAAAAATTGAATTCCTTATCTACAAAGTACAAACGAAAATTGAAGTACATTTTGCCTAAATGAAAGACTTCGTTGTATTGCTTTCAGCTGCCTTGGTTAGTCCTTGACGCGTTTGATTCAGAATTATACAAATTTTGAAGTATATACAGAGCACTGAATATGCCCTCTCCAAATTTTGTTTTGTACGCTCTTAAGCGCCTGAACTCTTGACTTAGTACAATCCAAAATAGGACGCATGCATGTAATAGAAAGTTTGGTGCATCCACAAACTCTTGCTCTAATGCAACATGGTTTTCAATATATATTACGCTTTATTTCAAATTTTATATTTATTCATTTTAATCAATTCCTGACTTTATCCCTCAAGTTTCTGCTCATCGTGTTTTTAATCCCTTAATATTCAACTTCCCATTATGAGTCTCCCAAAAATATTCACCTAAAACTTTTCAGTCTTACGTCTACAGACTTTTACGGAGTGTGCTTTTGTGCAGTTAACTTTGTTCAAATAGACCATTAGGTCTTGCCATCAAACGTGAACGACATCATTCAACTTGAGGATTAGTAATTGCATTTTCCATGAAAACAAACTAACGCTTTGGCAGGCGTGCAAGAACTTCTCTGTGAACTCAGCAAGAAAAACTCAACTGGAAAAAATGATGAAACAATAATGGAGAGAAATAAAGACAACATTAAGGCTCCGTCTGTTATATTGGAATTTTTTTGTAAAATATAATTATAAAATAGTAAAATAAAGAGAAAGTATTTTACTTATTTAATATTAAATATAAAAAATGTGGAAGAAGCAACTTTTCCTATTTTAAAAAGAAATTTATTTTCTTCAATTTCTAAGTTTTTAAATATTATTTTTTTAATGATCAATGTAAATAATATATCACCTTTTTATTAATATATATCCAAAATAATATTTTTTTACGAAAAATATTTTTTGATGAAACAAAATCAATGTAAATATCACTCCTTCATTAAAATATGTGCAAAATGACATTTTTATACAAAAAATACTTTCCAACAAATGAAAAATGGAGATCATTTATTTTATCAGAAAGTACTTTTCGTAAAAAAATATCATTTTGTATATATATTAATGAAGGGATGATATATTATTTACATTGATAAGTAAAAAAAAAGATACTTAGAAGTTTAAAAATAGAGAAAAATAAATTTCTTTTTAAAATAAAAAAAGTTATTTTCTCTCCAAATTTTTCGCATTTAATATCAAACAAGTAAAATACTCTCCCTTTAATTTAATATTTTATAACTATGTTTTACAAAAAATACTTTCTGATCCAATAGATGCAATTTTTATTCGTTTTAGATTAAGCATGTGTAATGACTGAATATGATTCTGTATGCCAAATTTGAATGGCAAATTATAATAGCAATAATCCTTTCCTTGCGCATGTTCTGTCTTCCATCATTTTTGCTCAATGGAAAATATTAATAAACTGGAGCACTTTTATGCTATATTGACATCGTCCACTAACGGTCAAATTCCTTTTTCAAATAAAAAAGAATTACTTTTCTCAAATTCTCCATATTTAATATTAAAAAAGTAAAATACTTTCCCTTTAATTTAATATTTTTTAACTATATTTTACAAAAAAATATTAACCTATGCAATTTGTATTCATTTTAAATTAAGCATGTGCAATGACCGAATATGATTCTGTATGCCAAATTTGAATGGCAAATTATAATAGCAGTGAGTCCTTTCCTTACGCATGTTCTGTCTTTCACCATTTTTGCTCAATGGAGAATATTTACACTGGAACACTTTTATGCTATAGTGACATCGTCCATTAACGGTCATGGATAGAGGAACAAATTCCTTTTTAAAATTAAAAAATTTACTTTATTCAAATTCTTCATATTTAATATTAAACAGGTAAAATACTTTCCTTTTAATTTAATATTTTATAACTATATTTTGCAAAAAAAATGCTTTCTAATGAAACAAACAAAACCTAAGATCAAATAGATGCAATTTTTATTCGTTTTAAATTAAGCATGTGTAATGACCGATTATGATTCTGTATGCCAAATTTGAATGGCAAATTATAATAGCAGTGAATCCTTTCCTTACGCATGTTCTCTTCCATCATTTTTGCTCAATGGAGAATATTAATACACTGGAACACTTTTATGCTATATTAACATCGTCCATTAACGGTCATGGATAGTGGAATAAAAAATTCTAACACCTAATTTTGGACCAATATTTGAGGGATTACAACGAGCAGATACTTGCGGAATGAAATCTCAAGTTAACTCTTATTTAGTCTTGTTAGTTGGATGTTGAAGAATTTCATTGCGTTCAACGATAGAAGTTTATGGTAAAAATTTGCAACAAACAATTAAAGTCAATTAAATTCACTTGAATGTAAATAACAGCCAAAAGGAAATAAGATTATCGTCCAGGGGGAGAACTAAAATAACTTAGCAACAACCTTTCTAGATGCAGAACAGAACTAATAACTTCATTGCTGTACTATGTCGTAATCCTAATATAAGTGGCTACGACTAGTCGTATTGTATGACTGCTGACCTATCAAAACTTCATTTTGATTGCACTTTTTGAAAGATGATATGCGCCCAGCTTTTGCCCAGGAAGGAGGGATACTTCCAATTTATATCATCAGAGTTGTGCTCCAACAGGCCGGTTATCCGTTGCACATTTCACCAGTTGCTCAACTGTTGTTTGATTCTGGAACTATTAGATGACTTGCCACCTTTGTCCTTGTAGGAATTTCTAGATGCAATAGTCTTCCGTCCCCTATGAGCTGCAGCTATGGCATGCCGTCTTTGCTTGTTCAACCGCTTCATCAGTTCAGCATCATTCTCCATTGCCTTTTGGTTGTTTTCCTCCTGTAGGCCAAGATTATTATCATTACCACTAGTCACTCAGGTCAGATAGCAAGCATTACACAAACTGGACTAATAATTTGACCATCAATCTTCCTACCGAAAAAAGAATTCATTTTCCTACTTAAAAAAAAATCCCATTTATATGAACTAATAATACCACCAACAACAGCAACAAGGAAGTAAGAATGCAACTTTGAATACCTGGTCACTTGCATCTTGCTCTTCAGGTTCACTGCTCTCACCACCTTCAGAGTTCTCTGCTTCGACCTCACTTTCATGGCCCTCATCCTGATGATGAAAGCAAATTTTCATTTTGTACAAGTTTGTAGTTTTATAAAAATGAAATTGAAAAAGATCCTGTGAAATCTAACGATATGTGGTGCAGGACACAAACTACACTAACCAATCACCCCATATGGGATCAAAGATTTCTAAGGCTCAAGTTTGAAGTTATTAAATTTGGGCCCGTCCCAAGGTCCTAACATTCCTATAGAAATTCAGTAATAATAGCATTAATAATTATGCAAATAAAATGCATATCCTATGCAAGATGGAAAATTTTAGGCAGCATAAACCACACAATCTTTATCTGCACCTGTCAACGCTGAATCTACAGAGTTCATATGAATTATCATTTAGCTGCCATTCAAATGTTTAAATTATATCCAAGTTGAGTCAGCAAATTACAGCTGTTTCCTCGTTTCTAACTTGCACTCAAATACTTATAGAAGCTTGGCAATAAAGATTGGGGGCAGAGAGGAGCTCAAACAAAAATAATTAGACTATTTGTTCATGAACAGATGAACTTTAAACCAGTACCCCATGATGGGAAGAGGAAAAAGGAGAACAGGAAATCTGAACGGATTATTTTGATAAAGTCCTCAAAATAATAATGTGATTGCTAGTACTTCATTTTGAGAAAGTAGTATCTTAACCGTCCTCAATTTGGTGGATATTTTAAACACCGATACATCGTGACCATCCATCAAACCATATAATAACTTCCCTGCTGTTTGAAGAAGTTTAGAATTGTTTATTGATCACATTTAAGAGGAAATAGTCACAGCTCCCTTTGCTAGAAATTCCAAGAGATTTTTAAATGCAGGAGGGTAGAAATATAGGCAATAAACCGTCAATTACAATGATATGCAAGAATGGGTGATATGGTCAACAAATTGAAGGGGGCTCTTTCCAAACCTCTCGGTATTCCTGCATGGGATCTATGATGTCTATGGTGAAGACCATGTGTACAACTAAAACCAAAATTCCCCACAACCCCACCCTACCCAGCACCCAGATTTTTTTAAAAGTTAAACTCCTCATACCTGTGAAATACTAAGCAGCCCCAATTATTATCTTATACGTTATTTAGTAGAATTTATGCAGATATATTAGCTAGATCTGTCAAAATGGACTAACTCGCCTTACTAGACTAACTCAATGGATAAAAGCTATATATTAGGTCAGTCTCAGGCCAGGTTCGGGTTATTTTTACACCAGATCAGACCCAAATCAATTGCTACAATACTAATACCAATCTCAATCCTAAATCGACAGGCTAGTTTTTATAACCTATTAGATTTTATAATTATCATATTAATTATTTATTTATCATTAATTTTACATTATTAATTAATTGAAATCTATTATTATTATTTATTAAATATAATTATATATTATTATAATGACTTAAAATTTTATTATATATATATCATTAAATCATATATATTATTAAAATCTAATAAATGTATGAATTTGTATTTAATAATATATATTTAATAAAACAATTTAAATTTATATTGATAAAAAAATTTATATTATATATATTTTATTTAATAAAATAAATATATATTGTTAAATATATATTGATCATGTTCAAAGTATTATATATAAAAATAAATAATTATATATAATAATAAAAGTTAAATATTATATATGTATATAATATATTTAAAATTAATATCAAAATTATTTATTTAAAATTTTTAAATAATTCAAAATTTTAATATTAAAGTATTAATTCAAATTTTAATATAATTATTTATTTTGATAAAATTATATAATATATATTAACAATATTAAATATATAAATTTTTTAATTTTAATATTAAAAATTATTTAATATTACTTATATATATAATTTTAATATTACATATATTAAATTATAATTTTAATATACTAAAATTATTATTTTAATATTTATATAAAAATTAAATATATAATAATAAATTATTTATTACTTACTATTATTACAAGGTTAACGAACTAATCCAATGATCCGATAAATTAACACTTATCAGTCTTAATCTTTTATCAAGTTGGACTAATCAATCCCAACCTTTATCAGGTCAAGTCACTGTTATCATTTTCTGTACTAGCCCCAATCCCAAGCGAGGCAAAATTATACCAATCTCAAGTAAACCCATTAAACCCAACCCATTTTGATATCTCCAATGCTAGCTTTTGCTTCACAATTCACGCCTGCCATTTTTTTCTGAGATTCTTCTAGTATTATTCTTCAATAGCCCTTTTTCCCCCTAAAAGGAAGTTCAGTATTCTTTCAATGTTAAACGGTTAATTAAAAACTAAAAAAAAAAAAAATTCCCCTTATCCTTTAACACAGGTTTGCTAAATAAAATAGCAATGACCTTCCATCTGCATCAACTTTTACAGTTTACAGACAAAGGTATAAACGGATTTCAATAATCCAATATTCTTAATTTTCTTAATTTCATTCCCTGACCAAATCATTTTAAAATGCTAATGACCTTCAAAGACTACGTTCTTCAGCATTAAATACAAAGCAAATAATTCCTGCAAGTCCTCTTCAAAGTCAGGCCACAGCATTCGTTGTTCTTTTACTCAATATATTGCACTAAATAAACAATGCAAGCATTCAGGATTATGGACAAATAACAAAGAAGGAAAGAAAGAAAAAGAAATTGTAAACAACTCTGCTTTCATATCAGGTGAACAGAACTAATAGTAGAGATTAAAAAAATTGATCTCCTATAACAGCTAATCAGGTTTTGTACCTTCAAGACAATATGAAAAACACAACCGGATGCAATATACACCAATTATTCTCTTTTAGCATTTTTTTAAGAAATTATTTACTTCCAACAATAATAAAAATGAAAAATCAGACTAATCTTTATACAATAGCGACATTCACTTAAACTCTTTGGATTTGAAGTACTATTTAAATTTTATAACAACAAAAGCTAATAGAGATATTACCTTCTCCAACAATTGTAAACAATCATCATTTGTATCTTCCCTCAACTCAATTCCCTCACTATTTGAATGTCTATCCTCTTCCCTCAGTTCGATTTCCTCACTTTCTGAATGTCTACCCTCTTCACTGCCTTCAATGAACTGCACAAAAAGTTGAAGAGCTACGTGATACAGATAAATGCTTGACAATCATGTGTCATATTAAAGATAATTAATTCAACTCAATCACCAAGTACAATATCTGAATTACAGCATTACCACAAGGACAATTTATGATGACATGTAAGGCCTAAGAGGTCACACAAAAACAAAATCATCTTGCAATTTGATACAAAGAGGTGTCCATCCTGTCCACAAAAAGGGAAATTAAAAGGACAAAGGAAAGTCAAGTGTATATAAAAATTATACCTTCTGAATTTCGTCTTCATCCTTTCTAGTAAAGCCACTGGCAGCAAGTTCCTTATCCAAAACACCAGTGCTTTTGTCTATTGCAGAAAAAGAGGGTCTTACACCTTCATCTCTCTCTTCATCTGAAGCATCAATAACATCAGCACTTTCTTCAAAAGAAAGGTTGAACCTAAAACAGAAGCAGCGCAATCAGACTTTAACTTCAACAGTTCAACTGATTTAAGAAGCCACTAACTTAGCTCCAATGAGTGCAGTAACTGCACAAATCAAAATAAAATGTTCCCACCATTCCATTGAAAACAAATGCAATGACCTATACTAAAAATGGGAGATGAGGAAACTACCCAATTCTTAAAATAACGATTCCACCAGACATAAAAGGAGAAACGAGGCACAAAACAAGTAATATATTATTACTGAAAGGTCAAGTCATTGACACTAAGCAAGGTAAGACAAAAATGTAGCAGTTACTAAAGCAACACAAACATCAGTATGGCCCATGTGGACATCTAAAACAAAAGCTAACGTGTAAAGAGCTCTTCATATAATCTTTACTAAAATAAATTTGTTCTAAAAATAAACATTTTATGTGTTCATTTGTTCAGCTATTTTTTTCAGTAAAGGGTATTTTTGTCTAGAAACTATGAAAAAACAGTTTCCACAACAGGTTTTTTTTCATAGGCCTTTTTTTGGTAGCTTACCAAAGTCAGCTTAGATATGTCAATGTACATAGCATGTTGCAATAATTGCTATTTCCAACTAGACTTACTGTTGTTTCTAACACTCCACTATATTTTACTATAACAATGTCAACAATAAGAGTAAATATATCCACATTATTTTAGAAAAATTTTGACATTTGGAACAAGTGGATCAGCCGATACCTACAAGCGAGCAAAACCATTTTGCCTAACAAAGACAACAATAGCAGGTGACAACACCATACCATAAAGCTCTCCATCATACAACACATTTAAGTTCACAAAAATGCAAAAATAAATACGAACCTTTTCCTGAAAAACTTAAAGATGCATTCAACATCACGATCAAAGTACCTGATAGATGGAGAAATTAGAAGAAACTAAGTTACAAACTCTTGAATGTAAACTTGAAAATGGTGATGAACAACTGATCATTGGCATATTTCCACTTCAACCAATAACGACATATACAATAATGGCCAAATTGTGCTTTAAATGTCATAGGTGATTGAATTCTTACATCAAAAGAGAGATGCAAGTAAATTAGATATCCTAAGAAAATACCTGTTTAACTAGATGTATTGCAAGTACAAATCTAAGTATGCATAGGTATGTTTTATAATAAAATACATAAGTCCACATTAGAGATACATCAAATAAAAGCTGAAAAGATGTAATATACATTATCCTGGTGTTCCAATTAATTATGGAAATGTGATATCCAATGGGAACTTGTATTCACAAACTACTTTTGACCAGAAAATCATAATTTATAAATTATTACATTAAAAAAAAATATATCATTTATAAACATTCAAAATTAGGATAACTATGATTCACATCCAATGCCACAAATTGCTTTATCAACATTTTGACCCTATTGTCATCATAAAGCATAAAAAGTATAGTAAATTAATTTTATATCTCATAGATGAAGGATGGGATAAACAATTGTACTTAAAATAATTTAGTGTATGAATTACAGGAAGATATTTATAATGTGTAAAAAGGTAAGGATACCCAAAGAATGATATAAGACTAATAGACTATGTTCAAAACCTGATGAAATAGCAGCTTCAGATCTGAGTTGAAGTTAATAATAAGTGGAACTTATATAAGCATAAAATTTAATGATGAATGATGAAAGAAACAGTGCTGCACAACACAATGACTTACATCTGTGCATTACGGTGTGATACAGATACCATTTGCGGAAAATCAATCATGGTAACTTTTTCATCATCATCAATCTGCAAAGAAAGGAAATCTTTAGTGCAAATAAAAGTGAAGGCCATTTAAATATTGTAGATCAAATCTAAATACATAGTTCTCTGTATGATTAATATTTAGGAAAGACAGATACCATGATGTTAAATTCATTGAAGTCACAGTGAATCAAACCATGCTCTGCCAGCCGAACAACTAGACCAATAATCGTCTCAAAAACTATCTCTGGATTTTGCAATTGCTTCACCTGAACACTGCATTTTTGGAGGCAGATAGAAATTTTGAACATCTAAAATTCACCATATGCCTTGCTAGCTTAGGAACAAGATGTAACTAAAGAAAATAGTAAAATATATGAAAAGGGAAAGATCAAGAATGACAAAGAAGATAAAATTACATGCATGTTAAACAGAAGAGATTGTCTCATAGAGGCAGTAGATCACAGAAACTCGGCGAGCCAACAAGATAGAAAATATAAGAATACATGAAATATAATAGTGACAAACATTCTCTTTGAGGATAGTAGCACCTTTTATAGTAAATCAGAGTGGATGCAATAGATGCTTTTTTTTACATGTAAAAGAAAGAAAAGAAGGGGTACATAAGGCCTAAGCCTGAGCAATCCCTGTATTCTAGTAAACCGATCTAAAGCTCATGTATCCAATAATAATCATGAACCATATATGCCAGACCTTCTAATAGCTAAAAAGATATCTCTGAATAAACTACAAGCTACAACTTCCAATTGCTATACAACAACCATTGAACGATCCACATCCAAGGACTTGCTGGTTTTATTTAACATCAATACCTGTCCTAAATTTACTTTTCCAAATCAAGCAAATGACATTGCAATTCCCTAAAAGTTTCTATAAGCTTAAAAATAAAAAGCACTTTATGATTAAAATGCGCAACAATACAACGTCTACAAGGCCAACAAAGATATACAATAATTAGAGCAGCACTGACGAGTATGAAATCAAATGAAAGACGAAAACTTACAGAGAGTAACCTTGGACAAGTGACATAACTACACAATGTCTATTATGTTCTACAGCATTTGGAACAGGAAAATCGTGTTCTCCCAAAGCCTGCTCAAGCAAAGCATGTGTCATAAAGAAAATCAACTATGAAGATAATCACTCAAAAGAAAATTGGAGACACATAAAATAGAAGAACCTTCATGAAAGCATATTCTTTAAGTGCAGCCAGCCGAGACAAGTATAACCAGTTATAACTACTACGGTGCCTCAGGTAATCACGCTTAGACTTCACAGCTCTAAAAGAAACTCTACCAAGCCTATGCAACTTCATAGCCAGGACTGTTCCGTCTTCACAGGCAACCTCAAAGATATCTTGTAGAGAACAAGAGCAGTGACTACGATGAGATTGTGTGATATGACCAAAAGCTGTGCAAAATAAATTTCTTCCTTTTGCAAAGGACAAAAATAATATTAAGACCGAGCACAAGAAATACCAGACTCCTTTCCAACTCCAATCTGGCGACCAACAGCCATGAACACTCCTTTGTTCACCATAGTTTTAATGGCGAGAAAGTCATAACCAAGGTAGGTCAGACGAAATCCATCATCTAGATTCACATGTAAAATTTACTTTAATAGAGAGATACGGACATTAATATTATTACATTATGAAACAGAGATAAGAAGATACCAACATTTAGAAGAATCATGGTGTAACAACTTATGCTTAAGCAAATTCTTCAAAACCTTGTAAGTACCCCCATGCCTACAAACTCATGGGCAATCCATTAGAAACTTCCATAAATAAATTTTAAATGTTCACAAAAAAAAAAATTGAAAAGACTATTAAAACATACTTGAGACGAGCTATACGATCAATGAGTTCAGTAGGTACAATTTCATGCTGCAAAAACAGAAAGCCAATGAGCTCAAGAATATCATAAACAGCTGCATCCTTCTCTTCTAAAATTGTAAGTGAAGCTGCCATTGTTTTACATTCAATACAGTTCCATAAAAAACTTAACAGGTACACAGCATAACAGAGAGATACACATACGTTTCTCATTCCCATTTCAACAGCGGTCAGAACCCTAAAATCTTCCTTAGAAAGATATCTCAGGACATCGACATCGAGCTTCATTGTCTCTTCGTTTTCTATGCTTTCAGGAGTTTACCGACCAAAATCAGAAGAGTTTATCCTCACTATAATTATTGGAACATCTCTTAGAAAAGATGAACTGGTAAAGAGAGGAACCTTACGTCAGTGGTTTCAAGAGCTTGCAGCTTTTGGGATTCCAAATCGAACGGAATCTCCGAAGGTAAATTGGACGCTAGTCTCCGAAGACGGGTAAAACGCTAGTGTCGCCCAAATTCAAGAGGCGGAGAGTTTCGGTTCCGGGTAGGTAACTTCTCGCAACGAGATGCGATAAGTCCCCCAAACCCAAGATGTATTTCATAATCCAATGGAAGAGAAAAATCACATGTGGGGGTTTGATTTTTGGAATCTTATAAGGGCCGGGCAAAAAACCGTCACCCGAATCAACCCACCCGAATCGATTTTCAATTATTCAATTTAACGTGGTTTAAATTAATTGATAATTTACAACGGTTTAAAAAAAGGAAAAAATCGGTTATACATAATTTAATCGGATGAAAAGATTGTAAATTGTTAATATTTATAACTGACTAAATATACTTATAAAATAAAATTTGTATAAATTCTTTTTGAGGTATGTGCAAGTACGTTGATTAGCTAGGCAGCCTAGACATTTTTTCAAATTTCTAAAGTTACATCCTTTTATTTCCTTATGCCCCGTAATTCATCTTCGTTGTATTAATTTTTCCCCTTACTTTATTTGTTGCCCTGCTGAGCTGTTTCCCATTTTCTCATTATTCTATTCTTTTATTCTTTTATTCCTTTTCTTTTATTTGTTTATTTGCTGTGTTTGCTATGTTTGCTGCGTATCTCCTGCGTGTGGCCCTGCCAGTTATTTTATTTCCTCCCTTTGTGAGCTGTTCCCCGTTGAATAGTGATGTATGTCGCTATCAGAATTTTCTAAAATATATTTTACTTCTTTCTTTGTCTATATTAGGTTTTTGTTTTATAAATTTTGTACGAATTTCCCACTATGTTGTTGTTTCCTTCCTCACAACAATATCTGAGCTACAGAAAAGTAGCTGCACTTTTACCTCTTAGGTTCTTCTTCGCATCCCTCACCACAGTCATCAAATTTTCTACAGTTCTTCTTTTTTCTTTTTCTTCTTTTTATTCGATCTTGATTGATTTTTATTTTTTCTTCTCTACCTAATTTCTAATATCTTTCTAAAGATATTTTTTTTTTGCATCCCTCACGACAATCACCGATTTTTCTGCAATTCTTCTTCTCCTTCTTCTTTTCATTAGATCTGCAACGATTTAAACTTTTTCTTTTCTGCCAAATTTCTTATATCTATAATTTAAAACTTTTTCTTTTCTACTAAATTTCTGATGTCTATAATTTAAAATTTATTATTCGTACATATTGTTCTATAATATCTTTATCTTTATATCTGTATATTTATACGTGTATTGTTAATTTTAATTTTATTTATTTTTAATTTGTAATTTATAATTTTTATTTTATTATTCATACATATTACAACATCACACAATCACCGTCAGAGTCTTAACTGTTTCTCTGTGAGGTTTCCCCATTTTTTTCATTCTTTGCTTAACTATTTCTCTATGAGGTTTTTGGCTGTTGCATAATGGCTGTCCCTGTTGACACTGTATTTCTGCCATTATTTTGAACAGATTTGGCTGTCCCTGTTTACAATTACGTGCTACAATTGTACTTTTCTGCCATTGAAAGGATGTATCTTTCCTTGTTCAAAATATTATTGTTTATGTTTATTTTAGTTACTTATTATGCCTCTAAAGTTTGCACTGAAGTTTGTATTTCATTTGTTGTTACTCTTTGCTCTGTGTGACTGTGTTTCCTGCTATAGAGAAATTCAAGGGAAGCCTTCTTTCTGTGGTTGCTTGGGACATTGTTGATTTCAAGCTATTTTTCGTCTACTTTGGTGAGAATGGCGCTAAGGTGGGCATTATTTTCACTCTTTTTTTACTATAGCAATTTTTATCATTTTTACTTATTCATCCCCATATTTTTAGTAATGATATTATATTTTTTTTAGCTATCTTTGGTTTGGAGGAAAGGTTTCCAAGATTCTTTGTAATGATATTATATTTTTTAAGCTATATCTGGTTTGGAGGAAAGGTTCTTAGATATGAAAGAACAATAAATGTAGAAAAACATGAGATACTGAAAATTATAAGGTTATGTTTAGTTTAGAGTAAACATTTTTCTGCAATGTAAGGATACTAATGCTAATTTATGTGCAGTAAATCTGTTATTGCACCTTGATGATTTGTTCTGTTTTTCAGATATAAAAGAACAACTAAAAACATACAAAGCATGGGATATAAAAGAACAACAAAAAATATACAAAACATTATAAATTGGTAACTTGAAAATGTAGGCATAATATAAGTTATTTCAAGTACGAAAGGGATGTAGTAAAGTCAATAAGCAAATTGTTAACTTATTTTTTGGTAGGAAGTTTATTTTTTTTCAATATTGATTGTTGTTCTGTGTCTCCCTATTTTGATGGGATGAGTGTGGTTGTAATTTTTTTTTACAGCTCTGTTGCAAAGGATAGGAACTGTACTTTTATCAACAAACTTTCTCCTGAGAGTGATGAAACTTTGAAGATTAAAGTCAGAGTAGTACGAATGTGGTATACAATGCTATCAAAGTATTCCGAACAAGTTTCGACTATTGATATGGTTCTTTTAGATGAGAATGTAAGAAATAGCTTGGTTGGAGATTTTATCTTGGTTTATGAATATATAGATATATGGACATATGGATTAATGTTTCTTGATTATGAGTGCAGGGTGAGAAGATTCAGGCCACTGTTTATGGAAAGAATTTGATTAATAGGCATAAATCCCTTCTTAAGGAAGGTATGTCTTACATAATCCAGAACTTCCATGTTGCTCTGAATGATGGACATTATAGGCCTACTCAACATAGGTATAGAATCACTTTCAATAATAGTACTCATGTAAGACCGTGCGAGGCACAAATTCCACTCTTTGGCTTCCACTTTGTACCATTTGAAGATGTGTTGATGGAGAGAATACTAAAGGAATATTTGTTCGATGAGTGTTAAATTATGTCCATTAAGTGCTTGTATGAATTTTTGCATTGCAACTGTTTTTATATGTGCTTATAAGTATGTAATAAAGTTCATACTTGACAGATATTATTGCTGAAGTGGTGAATTTTCAATCAATTCAACATGGTGTGGGGAAAAATAACAGTGGCAAGAAGATGTCAATGCTTTTGCAGGATGAGAGGTTTCTATCTGTGTGTAGTTCGATTGTTGTATTATATAATCTGACATCTATTCTATTTTATTCACAGTGGGAAGCAATTAAGTTGTGCTTTATGGGGAGATCTAGCTGATGAAGCTTTCACTGAAATTAATGGGATGGTACAAAGTAATGTAATTGTTATACTGCAACTTGCTAGAGCAGCGAAGTTATCAAGTAAAAATTTCATCTTATAATTTTTGTAAATTTACAAAACTAACGAGATGTGAAGTTTTTATTTTTTTAATTGATGACTTATTATTTTATTGCATTTGAGTGCAGACTCTATTATATTAAGTAATTCTTTGAATGCTACAAAGGTGATGTTTAATCCACCTCTTCTTGAAGTTGACCAATTCAAAGAAAGGTATATATGATGAGTTTAAGGATAAATTCAAGTTTATGTTTACCAACGTTGGGTATTTTAATTAAAATGTATATTTTCACTTCTTACTTGTTTGTAACTCTGCTGTTTTACATCCACAGGATTAGACTAAGTGGTTTGGTTCTTTCTCAAGGACTTAGCCAAACTACCTTTGGAGTAGGAAATTCATCCAAAGGTGAAATTATTCTGCATGAGAATAAGAAAACATTGCTTCAAATAAGGAACAGTACAGATGTATGACTTACATTGCTTATTTCATTGTACACTATACTACTGCAATACACATCTAACAGTTATTTGTCTAATAATAATAATAATATATGGTGTTATTGTAGGCCTACAAGTGTTCTACTGTTGCTACTATCCAAAAGATTCAGAGCAACTTCAATTGGTTTTATGATGCTTGCAGTTCTTGCAAGAGGAGTGTTAAAGGCTTTGGTGATGAACTTTTCTGTGCTCATTGCAATAAGCTCCCTTCTTCTACAGTTCCAAGGTAATGAATCAATTTGAGTATGTAATAGAAGTTGTACAGGTCAGATGCCTAAAACTTTCTTAATTTTGGTTTAAATGAATAAGTGAAGAAAAATTATGTTTGGCTTTCTAATATAACAGGTTTAGAGTTCAAATTATGATGGTTGATGATAGTGGACCAGCCTCTTTTGTTCTCTTTGATCGCGAGGTTATGCAATTTATAAGGAAAAATGTAGTAGAGCTTAGGAATGCTTTACTTGAGGTAATATTGCTGTGAAAAGAGTAAAAAATTTCATTGTTCACATATTATATAAAATATATAAATTAATGTTAATATTAAGATTTTTTTAGGAAAATGATGAATTTGGATTTCCAACTGAGTTAAATTTGTTGAAAGGGAGAAAATTGCTATTCAGTATTGAGATATCTAATTGGAACCTTCACCATAGTGATTGGAGTTGGGAGCAAAATCCGTATGGTATGATGTATGGTATGATGTATGTTTGTTATTGTCGTATCTAGAAAGAATTCATATGTTTTATATTTTAGGGTTTATGGCCATCAGGAAGTATCAAAAAGAAGGGAAACTTTATCCATTTTTTTGTAAAAAATTTAAAAGAAAATTTTAAGTTCCCTTAAAATTTCAAAACTTTTATTAGATAAAAAGAAGGAAAATAATTTATGCTTGTGGAAATCAATTTTAGAATCCATGCCAGTCATGATTGGAAATAGGTTGTGATACCTACCCTAATGTACATAAGAAAAATTCATTGAAGTTCAAAGATACAAGCATAAAGATTTGAGAGTGTTAGTAGAATTCTTTATGGTATTGTGTCAAATTGAAGTGTCAATGAGCAAATTGACATTTGAAGTAAGGAAAATGTCACAAGCTAATATTTATAACCAATTTGGCAAGCAAACATGTGTGATTTTGGATGAAACTTGGCTTAAAAATTAAGCATAGTGTAAAGATCCTATAGAGTGAATTCGGGAATAAATGCAATCGTAGATTATTTTTTCTAATTTTTCTCAAATTTAAAGGTATTTTTGAAATTTTAATTTAGTTCAAGAATCTGAAGGAGTTCAATAAGCCCATATTTATGATCTTCACATTTTCATATTCATTTTGGTGTATTATGGCAAGAATATCTCACTCAAAGCATGGACAAAAGGCTTTATAACAACCCAAAAAAAGCATATTTGCTTATGCCAAGTAGGTTTTTATTTAAAATGCTGTTTAAAGGGTGAAGTATTAGTAGCCTAGTAAGGCAGCTTAGCATTGAGCTAGGGACTTAAATGCATTAACTTATGGTTATCTCTTGCACACTCGAAATTATGTGATTTTTTATTATATATACCATTAACAAAGTTATCCCTTTCCTTTTTAATTGTACTTAGAGACTTATAGTGTAGATTGTTCTTGCGACTTGATATGCATGAGTGCTTTGGTGATATAGTTATGTTGTCATCAAACATATTGTATATGGGATTTCATTGCATGGGAGATAAATCTTTAATGTCTTGCCATCTTTTCTAAGTGTATTATAGGAGATTTTATATGAAAGTTGACATGTTTGCCAATAGTGGCAAATATATGCCACGCAATTTTAGCTTGTAAACTGTTAGCTCATGATAGATAGCTATGCTGGACCATATTTATCATGTTTTTTTTACTAAGATTCTTGTTTATTATGCAACTTAAAAAAGTGAAAGATATATCAATGAGGTCACAATCTTAAAGCTTTGAACTAATATAGGTACATTGTATGCAAGAGTGCACTTAAATGTTACTAGACAAAATTTAGTGACATGACATGTATAGTTCATCCATAAATATATGCAGTGTATTATATAAAATGGGTAGGAATAGCTTCCTAAATAGTTTAAGGTTTACATTAGTCATGTTCATTAACTATTTGTTAGTAAGAATGTTTATAACGAAATTAGCTTTGAAATTTAGTTACAATTAGTTTAGGAATTAGTTTTAGAAAAAATGAATTTGTATTTGGAAATAGCGTACATAAACTATAATAAATCCATTATCTAAAAACCTATGTCATTATACAAGGAAATAACTATGACAATTTAAAGTTTGGGTAGACTTTCACTTTTTGTTTGATAAAATATTTGTATTACTATTACTAATATAAAGGATCTAAAACTAGCAAAATGATTAATGTTTGAAAAAAATGAGCTTTTCTAGCAAAATAGTTCTATCTATCTTATTTATTACATCGATAATGATACTAGATGTAAATAACAAGTCATTATAAAAAACTTATGCAAATATAAGAACTGTATGTAGATGTTGGTGAAAGAGTTACTGTACTATTCTCAAGAAATAGGTAGGTTCTATTTCTCTTAACTTAAGATGCTATTTTGGATTGCTAACCCTTAATAGATTCTTACATATGAAATGGCTGTAGCATTTTCCTTTCTGACCACTAAATGAAATTTTTTTCTTCTCTTACAGCATAAATGCAAGGCTTTAGGAAAATTAATTAAATAAGTCAATCTAACTTTTATGTGATATACAATTTAATTTCTAGAGTTTAGGTTTTTTATTTTTTTTCAATCCACCAAATGTTGTAGGAAAAGTTTTAGAGAAGTTATGGTAAAATAAATCTAGTTGTAAGAACTTCCAGCTAAATTATTACATTGATGAATTACATCTTTGTTGGCTAAAAAAGTGTAAAATTCTTCCAAAATCATGTCAAATTTAGAGTAAATTACACCTATTATGTGAAATGTTAACAACCTCCTTTTTACTCTTACATTGCATATGCTTTCCTCACTTTCTATTTGAGTTTAACATGAATATATTGTCTTTCGTTTTCACCATTACAAAACCCTAATACAAAAAAATAATGAATATTATCACTTAGCTAATAATATTTATGAATGTGAATTGGTGGACAGAGTTAAAAGAAATTAGTGCCATATTAAAAAAATGAACTTATAGGATTATTAATTCTATCAAGTCTTTGGAAACTTGATGTACATATTAATGGAATCTACATTGGAAGATGAGAAATAAACTTTTCATGTTGTTTGATTATCATTCATGTTAATTATATTGTGGATCTCACAACCTTATCCATTTATTCATAATAATAGAATTGCCACCAACTACATTTCCTTAAATTACAAATAATTGCACCCTTTAGTTTTCTAAAGAACAATCTATTAGTTACTTTAGCCATTTATTATTCTATCTGTAATTCTCAAAACTTTGTACAATGTCACAATACTATATCAAATCGACTTTGAATTCAAGCTTTATGGTGCTAGCTATTGCAGGTAATAAATTATAAATGCCACATGGAGTTCATCTTTAGTGGGGATAGTCTTAATAATGCCTACTTCAATGATATTGTAGTCAATAAAACATGCCCTTTAAGTGTATCATCAAATGATTTTAATAGATGACTAAGTAATGTTGATGCCAAAGATACAAAACCCATAACTATAAATATTAATATTCTAGATATAAAGCTTGATGATGTCTTGTCCAAGGAGTTTAAAACCATAAATAAAGCTAAAAAATGGTATAAGAAGTACGCTAGAATGGTTGGATTTTGTGCAAAGAGGGATTAATATGGCAAAAATGTGAAGGGCTAAATGTTATTTTGTAGTTAGGTGTGTGATTAGAAAGGCTTTCAAGCATAGAAGCACTTTTTGAACCTTAAAAGAAAGTAAAAGCAGCAAGATTTAACTTGGTATGGCTACATTGCTTATTTTAGTATACAACTTGATGTAAGTGGCTTGAAGTGGCATGTGGACAAGTTTGAGGAAAAATATACTGGTTATAAAGTTAATAGCCAGAAGTACAACCACCTTTTCCTTTCTCATCATACATTAAGCATTGGATATATTTCCTAAGCAAGCAACATGCATTTATGTGGAATCACTATAGCCCATATCATGAGATTAATGATCCATATAATTGATAGCCATGAAAATTTTAGGTTTGTATGTAAAAAGATTGGTATAATCACTTTAATAGATATAAGAAGGCAAAATTTATGACAAATATGTCATTATGGTGATATGTTATTTGAGAGCAATAGTCGACATTAACCTTATGTTGTTTGCCTACTATGGCACTAATTCAAGCAATAGGTTGCAACATTTGTTTTAGTGTGATAGACAAAGTAAAGTTGACCTTTAATGCTTCAAATTGTTGACTTTCAATGCCTTTAGGCTATCGTTTCCTCTTATGCTATCTAGAAGAACATGTACAACAAGCCATTAGTCATATTTTTAAGCTTGAATCACCATTCTAAAATATTGTATTTTGGTACTTACCCTAGTTAATTAGATTGAAATGACTTATAAATAGGTGCCTTGAAACATTTACAAAGGCCATTCAAAGGATAAAATCATTGGTAGTTATAACAAATAAAGATAATACCATGAGGAAAGCCATTAAATCATTTTTCCTTGATACCATTCACAAGCTAATGCTCATGGCATCTAACTCAAAATACTTGTAGTAATGTAAGCAGCATCCATTTCCAATAGGCATTTCATAATTACATGTACATGAACATCTTTATTTAACAATTTAAGGAGAAATAGAAGCATAAGGTTAAGGAGTACAATCTTAGTGAAAATGCCTAGGTTAAGAAAACATATAAACATTGAAATTTGTGAGCAATTTTATGCTTAAGGAGAATTTTTTTGCTAGTGTATGAATAACATTTTATTATGAGTCATTGAATTCATTCATAGATGGATTTGTTAATGACCAAGACACCTTAGTGTACATGCTAATTATTTTGAGTAGGAGGTCATGGAACTCCACAACAATGTATTTGTAGAGGATTTTAAGTGCCTAACCTGTGTATTAATTATCGATTCCCCATCCAAGTTTATAAAGAGTAAATTGCCAAGATTTACATAATGCATTCTTAATTTTCCATGAATAAATGGTGTTATTCAGTGATTTGACATTATTATATTGGATTAAACTATTAAGACATGTTATTTATTAGATAGGAAAATCTTAGATATTAGTATAGAGTAGTAGGTGTTGTACAATAAAGATAGGGAAGCCATTAACTATAACTAGTTATATGCACTAAAACATATGATTTTCCATAATGCCATATCCCTCTGTGTTGTAAAGCATGAGCATGTAAGCCATATTCCTTAATCATTGTTTATAAGAGATAAATGCTAAATATTGACATAATCCCCTAATTGCTAGGTGTAAAAAAGGTGAAATTGTTATTGTAAAGGAGTTAAGTGCAAGTTATAACTAGATATTCTATCAAGCTTGTCAAGGTGTGCAAGATTATAAAGAAATTATAAAAAAAGGTTATAAAAATTATACAAACACTTAAAGGATGACAAAGAGCCCTACTTTAGTGGGAAAAGCTCCATTTTAACACTATTTATGTCTAACCTCATGAATGTTAGGATGAAGGGTAAGCCCTCGCAACCAAAAACTAAAGCAAAGCATCAAAATAAGTGTATTATCTCTGAAGTTGTTAAATATAATAGAAGCACATACCCTTTAATTATTATGGAACTTTATCAATGAAAATGATGAACTTGAAAATTAGACTATGCAATGGATAGAACGTTCTAGCTAATAATTAGCAATAAGAAGGCAGGTGTAAATGCCATGCTCAATTCTATCATTTTATTTTTCCCATTGTCTATCTTCAATTCCTTTATTTGTGTTTTACCTTCTTGCTCTTGTTATTTACTTATGAGATGCAAAGTAGGCTACTCGTACAAGGTCAATATTACATGAAGCCCATTTATCTATTGATTACTCTATTTTATGTATGCTTCCATAAACATGTTTTATAAACTTTGTTAAAAACTTTTATTTATCAATCATTCCATGGTTACTTGCATGAGAACAAACTTTACCCTTACCTTGGAAGATCATTTTTACTATTATCACAATAATTTTTCCTTTCCTCATATATGTTACATTTCTTAGGCCATTATGCTTAAATTATACACAAAGGATTGCCCGTCTACCAAAATATGCTCATATAACCCTCTTTTACCCTTCTATTCAAGTTATGAACTATGTGCATGTTGCATAAGGCTACAAAACATGAATGATTTAGGCAAAATAATGCCCACCCAATTCATTTTCTACCTTATCACTAGGTAATCAACCTTTGATTACCATTATCACCTAGGTGTAAATTCTTTTGCTAGTGTCACTAATAACTATTTAAACTGACTATTTTCTTTCAAACTTGTATTAAAATTCATCTAATGTGTAATGTATTTCTTATATGAATGTACAAATGGAAGATGTCTTAGCTTCCACTAACTGTAATTTACTTTTCATTTGTAGTTTATAGACTATAATAAAATGCCACCACTAGTTTGCCATGCAATCTGATGACAATTATCAAAGTCTAATCAAAATTAAAATTTACTAATTTGAAGAAAACTTGTAGTACAAGGCAATAAAACAAGTTAAACCCTTAGTAATCCAATTAATAAATCCTATAACATTGATTTACTAACTAGGTTTACAAAATTATTTAAGCTTTTTATACAAAAAGTCATGAAATTTAATTTTGCATAGTAAAGCAATTATGCAAACAGTATGTAGGTAAAATGCAAGAATTTAAATAAAATTGCATTGAAGGGGTTTGATTTCAAATTTAATTAAAATCTAATATTAAAAATAAATTATCATAAAAAATAATGGAAAAACACAACTAATCCTATGAAAATTAAAGACTTATTAGCAAATTAAACATATGCCAATTCAAATTTAATAGTTATAATTGATTTCTTCATCTTAAAATCATCTAGAATCCCTATAATGATTCATGAATTCTTTACTACATCACCACCTTAAGATTTGATTAATTCAAATTAATAGAATTAAGTAACTGCCATAATCCATAAAACTAAATCTAAATCAATTTAAAAGTAAAATTTAGCTTAATTGAAAGATTAAACTAAACATCTCTAATTTAATCTTTCAATCCTCTATTTCACATGAAGAATAATGATTAACTAACTAATATTTAATATAAATCTAGATTAAAACCATAGATCACATAATTGAACATAGATTATACCAAATCTATATCCAATTTATGCAAATCCAAAAAATTAAATAAGAGAATTAGAGAAAGAGGAAGATGAATTAACAATAATTAACACTACATATTAGGTTCTCATAATCCAAGCCAAGTTCAGCTTTATATTTTTGAATCAATTCAAAATTTAACATTCCATGAATGAAATAAGCAAAATCTCCATGAAAAGTGCTCGAGAAAAATTCAAAGAAAAACTTCTCTAAACTCCTCCTTAAAAAACTAATTACATTATGGACTTAACTAATGAAATGTAGGTTTGCATGTTAGGATTCTAATCCCTAAAATTTCACCTCATTTGAATAATTATAGCTCAAGATATGATCCAAATACTAAAGATAGTTTAATCTAGTCTAGAATTAAGTAATAGTTATTTATCAACCTCTTTTGATTTCCAAAACTACATAGCTTCACTTAAGTGCCTTAATAAGGTTTTTAGCTTTAGGTTTTTGTGAACTTTTGGGCTTAGCTTTGCATGATTTGGCCAATTGGAGCTTGAGTTATGCCTTAAACATTAAGACAAGGTTAGAACTAGATTAGACAATAAATATACTTCATCTTCACACTAACTTTAGACCTTAAAGATACCTAAATTGATTTTTTTAGCCAACTATGAAAGTTGTATAACTTCCTTTTAGTTTCTAATAATATAAATATCACCCAATTTTAACATTTGAAACTTAAGTTATAAGCAAAAATTTGAAACATTGTTAAGGAATTCAACATTTACCATATAGTTCAATTAATTATAGAATAATGTGTTCTATCTCAAAATAAGGAAATTTAATTCAATTAAGCATTATCATATCCTAAGAGACCTAAATATAAAAGAAAATATGTAATGAATATTATGCACATCATCTAACCTAAATGATAATAACATTAATTTGCAGACAGGACATAGAGCTTCCTGATTCCACTGATGGCTTATTCTTATGACTACTTACAAATACTATCCAAGGGATTTTTTTGGAAATGTTCTTTTCAAGGAACCAATGTTAGGGTCCACCTATTAGGTACATTTAAGTATTATGCATTGTAACTGTATTACACCAATTGTCAATTTTTAATTTATGTATATGTTATTTTAAGCCCTACTCCACCAAACACACTTAGGGAACCTAATTTATGACACATATTTAATCTTTGTGTTATCTAATTAGTGACACATGTTCTCATTCTATGTTTTTAGATAGGATTTCTCCAAGATAAGTATAATAGTGTTAGGTTTATATATGTTACCACCTAGTCATGGCCTAATAACCCTATTCTTGTCCATCCATTGCTAATATTTAAATTCTTGCCACCACTTTGTGAAAAGTTACATGCCATAGAAATCATGCACAAACCACCTTATTTCACTTGCTACATATATCTTCAGCCATATATAACATCAGGTATGTTCATGTGTAGCCCATTAATTGGAAAACCTTGCACCTATAGTGATAAAATTCTAATTTCTTCCTTTTTTTGGGGAATTTAAGGAAAATGCAAAAACAAGTATAATCTACAATGTTAATCATCAATCTCTATGTGAGAATCATCTGCATTTCCTTTCAAGATACAAATATATATTTATATATAATGTAATTAGACACAATAATAATGTAGTTTATGTGTAAGAAAATAGAAACTTCATATTAACAATAGATATTACAAGTCGTTAATAACATTTTCATGAATTTCTTATCAAAAATTCATATAAAAGTGTCACTTATTTTAAGGGTCTATAATTGCTCATTATATGTTAAGGTTTATGTAGGATTTATCCAACTAGTATTATCTTGTGTAATGCATGAGGTAGAAAAATATAGTTAATATACAATTAAATGAAATAAAAAGTAAAAACATATGAGGCAAATATAGTACAATTAAAGTAATAAATCTATTCAAATTATCTAAATTTCATATATTTAAAGATATATATTATAATGTACAAGATATATATTATATAATATGAATGTATTATTTTTTATAATGTAGTATAGTATTATTCATTTTTTTCAAATTAATATCATTATATATGCATAATTATTATTCTTATTTGGAACTAAAATGTATGATTTATTAAAACATTAAAATTAGGGCATATATCCATTGTATTGAAATGATCTACCAAGTCAACACTTTTAAGATGAATCATACTAAAATGTTCAAATATATGACAACAACTCATATATATTACAATAAACTTTCACCCTAACTTGTGAAGAAAAAAAGTATTAATTTGATATTATCAATACAATAAATACTTTAATTTTTAATAGATAAATTTAACAAAGTTTAAAATTTTTTTAAAAAATAAAAGGATTGATTATATTTCAATTCATTACTTAATTAATCGTGTATAATATGAAAGGGCAAAACAATTTGCATTTTTATATAGATAGATAACAAAGATTGTATAATGTATTACACTATCATTTCATTATCCTAGCGAATATATATCAAATAAGGTTTTGTTAATTGTTGAGACCTTAATATAGAAAGTACTAATTTATTTTTAATTAATAAATCTTAAAAAAAGTCAACTCTTAAACATAAAGTATGAATTAATTACATATTTTATTACTTTTATAAAAATATTACAAAATTAGGACTAAGTTTTATTTTGCTGATATTTTCTTGGATATCAAAGTTAATTTTCCTTTCTTTTTTCATTTATGTTGTTTTTCATCTCATGCACATATTTTATTATTTTAAGCCTTATTGTTTTATAATTTATGCATTATTTCTCTTCTTTTTATTTCTTAAACTTTTGTCAATATTTTATTAATATTAAGTTTTTAAATACTATAATTCAAAATTAAATATACTATGATGAATTGCACTTTATACATATTTTAACATAGATATTATTAAATTATTTTTTATTAATATATCTTCAAAATAAGTCAAACTTTTGATAGAAAAATGAATTAATTACATATTTTATTCTTTTGATTCAAATATTTTAAAATTAAAATCAATTTTTTCATCCCACTAGAATAAAGAAAATTTTTAATTAGTTGATTACTTAATCTTTTTTAATAAAAGAATTTGAAAATAAATAAATTTATTTATTTTTTCCCTTTTCCAATGTGTTCTTCATATTAATTTAAAAATATTATACTTCAAAATAACTAAATTGAGCTTAATTAGCATTTTATTAATATTTTAATATAAAAATTATTAATTTATTTTAATTAATATATCTTACAAAATAATCCAAAAACTTATTCTTCTTACTCTTGAAATCAAATATAGGAATCAATAATAGATATGTTTATCATTATAGCTAGCTTTTTAAATTTTTTACATGTAACATTGTTGCACTAACAATGTTCTTATATTTAATACGATGATATAAGTCACAACCAATTGTATTATATAATTATTGAAAAATGGAATGAACAAATACAATAAATTAAGAAGATAATAATAAAAAATCCTTACTAACATCTATGTTGACTATTTTAAAATGTTCCTCTACCATCTGCTTTATAGTATAACGATACATGTTAGTTTTTTCCTATTTCTAAGATATAACTTCCTAACACTTGATCACACTTAGACTTGGTTTCTTCTTTATCATTTATTCTCTATTCCCCATATCATTTCCATGTACTATATAGTTTCCTTGCTGCAAATAAACAACCCAAGCAATTCCAGTGTAGGTTTTTATTTTTTCTTGTTCTATTGTTTATTGACTTAACTTATTCACTTATATATTACCATAAAATTTGGTCCACTCCTTTTACAAATAGTTTTCTACCTATTAAGTACAAGTATATGTATTTATTTATTTATTGCTTGTGAGCTCCTCTTGCTTAGTTATTTATCAACTTAGCATTTCATTAGTGTTGCAGCTACTAGCAATTTCTTTCCAATCATGCATTACACTATATCTGTTTACAACTTGATGCATGCATGAATGCAAAGCAAACTTTAGCTAGCTGAATATATACCATTATGTACAATTGGTTAGAGGCAAAGTATTTTACAAAATATAATTTAATTCTTAAAGTGGACCATACTACATCAAAAATAATTCATCCCTTATTAAGGTTGATTAGTGCACTTTGCACGACACCATTTGACTTTGTAATTATATTGTATTATTGCCTATCAATGTCCATTTCCATTATCACCCTAACTTAAAATTCAACTTATCAAAAACTATAAGTTTGTATTGTTAGATTTTCTATTATAGAACTTATTAATTCAGTAATAAAATAAGATGTAAAGGTTTGACCTAATATTAAAGTAATTATATAATTTAAACTTAATGGTAATCTAATAAGTGGTTCTTAGTGATGGTTCGACCTATTAATAGTTATAATACAAATAAGGGTTACTCCTTTTAAATCCTAAGATTGATTTTGAACACTCCACATTAATGTCAGAAAGCTTCCCCAAATCAAGGGCTAATGAAGCAATGAATCTTTATTAGAATTTGTGATTAAGATTGATTATGAGAAGCTTATGACCAATAGCAAATTCGGATTCTACATTTATTAAAATATGGACTCATTAGGTAAATATAAATTATTTTATCTATGTTTAATATTATCTTTTCACATGATTTAACTGGGATTATTATTTTATAAAACTTTAATTTTAATGATTAGTATTAAAGTCCAATGAATCATATGAATTGAATATATTATTAAGTAAATTTAGGAATTAAATTTTATCTTTTGAATAATATTATATTTTGTGATAAATAGTTTTTCTAGATGGATTTTTGCTATGAATCTTAAAAATTATTCCATAGTGCTTATACTATTTATTTTATGCTTATATATGCATTACTTTTGTTCCGAATAAATGTTATACAAATCGTATATTCAGGAAAAATTTATATATATGATTCATCTATATTTAGCTTTTGTATGTGTTTTGGATGAATTTATTTAAATGTGAAATATTACAATTTATATTCAAATATGTATTTAGTTTCCAAATTAATGTTACCATATATGTACATATATTATTCAGTTGAAGTCATAGTTTGAAAGTTTTAGATACATCGATATCATTATTGTTTGATTATGAGTGTTAGAAATTTTTTTAAAAAAATTAAGAAATTTTTTTGCTTCATAAAAAAAATTAGAATTAGTTTTAAAAATGCCCAGTATCATTTTAGGAATTTTTTTGCAATTTTTTTATGTGTTGTTTCCTATTTAATGAATATCATAAAAAGGTTTTTGTATAAGTTTGGGTTCTATTTAAGAATAATTCTTTGCAAACTCTAGTACCTTTTTTTTACAAGATTGAACAAGTAAAAATTTTGGTCAATTTCTAATAATTATGGAGTTTTGAAATTATTGTAATCAATTTTGAAGTGATCTTCGATTATAGTGTTTTATAATTTAAGGAAAATATATTTTGGCATTTATAAGTTTTTAAATTCAAACTTTATAAAACTCCATTATTACATTTCTAGAAATTTTTTATGAATATGAAAACTATTTTTAAGTAAGTTTTTTGGGAAATTTTTAGCATTGAATGCATTAAAGGAGGACTTCATGTAAAAAGAATGAGTTGAAAAATACTGAAAAATAGGGTTTCTTTGCAATGAGGTCACATTAGGCTTGCAATTGGGTCGCCCACCCCGAGGTGTAGACCTTGGCTAGGGTGAACAAGATATGAATAGCCTACGTCTGGCATCATTCACATGTGACAATAATGCATATATACCATGCGCCATCATTTTGATGTTGTCTAGCAACAGTGAAAGTTCCTTTAGGCTTCACTTTTTGAGATAGATTTTTTAGTTATTTTTCTATTTTTTTAAATTAAAAATATTTTAATTATTTTTTGCTTATTTAATTTCAATGCCCATAAAAATATTACTGCAATATTTTTATATTTTGGTCTTCCATATATTTTTTTATAGAAACTTTGGACACTATTTAGTCTATTAATTATTTTTTCTATATGTATGTATGTATAGGAAAATAATTTTAGAAAATGTTTGGATTTATATTATATCATGAAATTTTGTGTAATTGTGAGCCCACTTATCATAGATCTAATTATGTAAAATTTTGTTCATTTTAATAAAATAGTAGTTAGACTCTTCTAGTACTATATCAATATAATATTATTATTATGTTTTGTTGGTGATAACATATGTATAAAAATAAGTACTATGTTTCTAAAATTTTCATCACTCTATTAGTGTTAAAATTTTAAGAATATGATATTTGATCCTCATATTATATTATAAAGTCTTTAATACCCTATCAGTATTAAGCTTTATGGTATAATGTTGAGTTTAATTGCATAGTTTACAGAAGAAAATTTCTAGCATAATTAAGATAAAATATGCATTAATGTTTTAAATTTTGTTTCCTTAACTCCTTTGCCTATGTAATTAAATGCAATTAAAATACTTAATAGCACAAATCATAAGGAATAGGATGAGTCATTAAAGCTTTATCTTGCAATCTCTAACCTTGATATGACAATTAGGAAAATAGAACCTTCAGATTAATGATGAGTCTGTAGTAGGTTAGAGAAATTATCATGAATGGTGGACCCACTTTTAATAGATTGTGTTTAATGATAACGAAGTACACAATAGATAAGACTAATAAGAGAGAGTATTCTTAAAATGGCAAATGCTGAAAGAGTTCTTGGATTGTATGGCTGAAAAATATAAGAAGTTCGAATAAGGTTAAGAAAGGATGGATATTTTTCATTACTTAAGAAATCAAGTGTATGATGATGTTAACAAGTTGTGAGCATATTTTGAAATTAGTTAACTTATTACAATAAGTTAAAAATCATGCAAGTTGATCTAGGAGAAAGTTATTTAACTTGGTGCATAGTAGAGTCTCTTCCATCTTAATTTAACATTCTAAAGACATCTTATAATACCTAGAAATTAGAATAGACCATGTATGAGTTCATTTCAATTAGTTACATAGGCTCAAAGAAGATATAAATAAGGGTAAGGCTCAAGTACTTAATTATACCTCATATGGTATAAATTTTAGATCATGGTAGAGAATTTAATTAGAAAGACTAATAAGGATCATTATAACCATGAAAGGAAAATGGTTGAGAAAGATGAATTTAGTGGATAATAACACTATAAAACTAATAAGGTCCAATTCAAGGACAACTACTAGCTTCTATAAGATGTATGAGTATAAAAAAGTGGACTATTTTAAATATAAGAAATGGATTGAGAAGAAAAAGAAGAGGACCTATCTAGCTCTAGTTTGTTTTGAATTAAACAATGTTAACATACTATCAATCTCTTGGTGGTTAGATATTGATACGACTATTTATATGACTAATTATTTTTAAATGTTGATAAATCTAAGGAAGCTAAATGAAGGAAAGCTAATTGTAAGACTTGGAAATAGAGATAGAGTTGAAATGGAGTACATAGGATCAGTAAAGTTGAATTTAAAGATTAGACATGAGCTTTTATTAAATAATATAGATTATGTACCTTTCATGAAAAGGAATTTAATTTTTATTGTTACTTTGGATTCTGTTAGGTACTCTTATTATTTTAGAAATGGAAAAATTGAATTATTTTATAAATCATTTATATTGGGTACTAGTTCATGTGTATAATATTTTATATGGAGTTAATTTAGATCTTAATTTTATGAACTTAATAAACTATATTGTTAGCAGGAAAAGATCTTAATTTTATAAATCATTTGTATTAGGTACTAGTTCCGTGTATAATGTTTTATATGGAGTTAATTTAGTTCTTAATTTTATGAACTTAATAAACTATATTGTTAGCAGGAAAAGATATCAGGATCGATGAAAGGTCCTGAATGTTGTGGCATAGGTAATTATGACACATCTTTGAAGAAAGAATTTAGAGACTTATAAATTTGAGAGTACTTCATAATTTAGATTTTTTAGATTTTGAAACCTTTATGGATTCTATCAAGGGTAGACTTACAACTGGAGTTAGAAAGCATAAGAGAAGCAAAATGAAGAATATTTTAGAATTGATCCACATTGACATTAGTTGGCCTATAACACTTAATGCTATGGAAGCCTACAAATACTTTATTGTATTCATCAATAATGACCCTAGATTTAGTTAGGTAGATCTACTTAATGAGAAATCAGATTCACTGGAAGCTTTAAAGTTATTCAAGGCAATAGTTAAGCTAAAATTAGGAAAATAGATCAAATGTGTTAATTTTGATATAAGTAATGAGTATTATAGTTGGTATGATGAAATAGGAAGAAGTCTTTGTCCTTTTACGAGATACCTATAAGATTGTGGAATTCAAGTAAGTTACACTATGCCCAAAATATTGGAATAATATGGCTATGTAAAAAAATGTTCAAACGCAAGGTAAAGCCCAAATGACCTTTTTAGGCTTAATATGGCTATGCCACATGTTGACATGTAGTAGTTCATAACCTAAAGTATGTTTACTATGTATAATTACAAAGATAGGAACCTTGTAACACAAGCTTAGGAATTTTATAGTGGGATTAGAAGCTTGCTTGCCAATAAGGTGTCATTGTAGTATATGAATGCTCTTTATGTTATAATAATAATAACACCTAGATGAATGTTATGGTTGAATAATCATTAGATAGGGATGGTTATTATTGTGGTCTTGTTTCCATATACACTGCTTAGTAATGCATATTATGATCCTCTAACTAATATTTTTATGATATTAACACATACCCTTAAACTGTTAATACCATTTAACATATGTATTTCCTTTAGGAATTGGTTTAATTTCTTTATGACTTATGTCAAAGTTCTTGGTGCTTTGATGTATAAGTGTGGTAGCTAGGTCTTCCTAACTCGAATATTGTTCATATATAGTATCTACAATTACACACTAATGGAAAACATTATATATGTACTAAAAAAACAATTGAAACTAACACATAAAGTTGAATACTAAGAGAGCATGCACACAACCCCAAATTTCCTACACCAAACCAAGTTTCAATTGCCTTATGGATTCAATGAAGAACTTAAATACCTTTATGGCCCATTATCTTCAATTTATGGAATCAATGCTTCCAAGTTAGCTTAGGTTCCAGCTATAGATAGTTTCATTGCTTCAATGGATATAAAAAGCAACCAATGAAGAAAATAGCAAACTTTACTTTAAACTAATTCATTTCATTATTTTCTTATTAAAAATTTGCTTCAAGATTAGCTAAAGAAATACCAAATGACTTACTTACCTCTTTAAGTTACTCATTAGGCGAGTCTATTAGAAACTTATGTAATTCTCCATCTCCATCAGCAAGGTCGATAATGGTCTTAACATTTTCATCCCTAAAGAAAATACCTAACTTCATGCACTTCTAGTGCATTTTACTAAAGGTCAAAGTTAAGATCGAGCCACTTACATAATTAAGGGTTAATATGCTAGCAATTAAGATGGAGAAAGGCATATAACCTAATCTCTTAAATATATTAGACCTTATAATCTTTATCCATTTATTAGCACATTGATGAAATTAATCTACTTAATTGACTTAGATCATAGAAAACCTTTAGAATAATATCTTACATATTCTACAATAATTTTAAGTTTGCATAATAAAATAGCAAAAGGTAGAGACAATTGTAAGCCTAAAGGGAAAACTACATTGCAATGATTTAGTGATTAGCATTATATGAAAAATAGGGCACTAATAATAATATTAACATACTTTTATTTGTTTAAAATTTACATTGGAGTTAGTTTTCTTTATTGTCCTTATTAAGCATAACTATGAAGAAGTGGCTATCAGATTTATCTAGGTATTATTAATATGGTGTACACATTTAAGACAAATCTCTTATAGTTGAAAGCCTAATAAGAGTTATATAAGTTAATCATTACATTTCCTATTAGAGGCTTTACAACTTAAGATGGGAATTTTATAAATTGTTTACAATTTGTATTTGCATGACTTAACAAGATGGATAATATAATCATTTACAAGCATTACACTCTAATTCAGCATTTGATTGTATAAATTAGCTATTGAATGTTTGATTTGTGTTAACTTAACTTAAGATTGGCTAAAGGTATCGAGTGCTTACGATAGGCATGATAACATGGTAGCACTCTTACATAAGCATGGTGTGGAGTGTTTACATCAAGAATTTAATGTAATTTAAGAATTCAAGAAATTAAGGATCATTAACCTACTTCAATCACCTACATCAATACATAATAGCTAAGAAAAATTGCAATATTTTCCCTTTTTTCCTTTTACTACTTTGCTTTCTTCTTTGTAATAATAAAAGGCATAGGGGAGAATTTTTCACTCAATAATACAAACTTATATATATTGCTTGCCATAGTTACCGTCTGAATACAAGGAAATGTGGTTGTATAAGAAAACTTGTATATTATAGCCACACAAAGATATGGTTCTATTAAAAAGGTTGCTAGGTACATAAGCCAATAAGTTATGATCATGGGAGTTTTGTAAATTATCTACAATTTGTATTTGTATTGCTTAGCAAGATGGATAATGCAATTCTTTATAAGCCCTAGGCTCTAATTTGACATTTGATTATATGAATTAACTATTGAATGTTTGATGCGTGTCAACTAGACTTGAGAGTGGCCAAGTGGATGGAGTCCTTATGATGAGTATGGCAACATGGAAGCATTCTCAAATAAGCATGGTGTTGATTTTCCATATGAAACATTTAATACTATTTGAGAAGTCGAGAAATTAGGGATCATTATACTACTTTAGTCATTTATTGTCAATGGATAGTGGTCAAGAAAAAAAGTAGTAGTGTCCTCTCCTTCCTTTTACTTCTTTATCTTCTCCCTTGTGATAAAAAAAGGCATGGATAAGACTCTTTTGCTGAATAATGTAAACTTATATGTAAGGCCTATCATGGCTACAACCTACAAACAAGGAAGCATAGCTATGTAAGAAAACTTGTATGTTGTAACCATAGTTAATTATCTAATAACTTTAGAGAATCACAATTCAAATCACCTAAGTAAGCCATTTTGTAAGAATTAGGTGTAATTAGTGGACATCTTAGGAATGACAAGAAATTACTAAGGTAATAATCTTAATTATGTCACAATTCATGTGTTTAATTGCAATGTAACTGCAAATATATTAGGGTGACAAGTTTTTTCCATAGTTGATCAAATAATTTTAATTGCTATTTATATATAAGAATGTACAAATATATGAATTTCATAGTTTGAATCTATAAATAGGCCTTAGAATTTAGAATCATATTCCCTATATGGTTGAATACAAGCTTTAAAAGAGATTAAATCAATGTAATTAAATTATAATCTTGTTTAATCACAAAGAAAAAAGCATAAGTTTATTTTGTCTAATTTAAGATCATGTCATTATATATTTATTTGAATTAAGGAAAATGATTAGTGTTTTATTCAAATATAATTAGGGTTTATATAATATTTGGAGATTTTAAAAGGATGGTATAACTAATCTAAAAGTCTCCTCTTATATGTCTAACTTCGTATAAGGCTAGCTGTTAGGGGAAAAGATAAGAGCCAACAGTATAGTGCTAAGATAATTACTAAAATATTAAAAGTTAAAAAAAACTCTTTTACGCAATTATCTTCCTCATTTATTTGGAAAAATTATTTAAAATTCTCTTCATCTTTCTTTACATCACTAATTTGTTTAGCTTTGATACATTTTATTAATTAATTTTTTTAAACCTTAACATTCTTATAATATATAACAATAAATAAAAGATAGGATACTTTTATAAAAATTTTCATCTTATACTGTTGCAAACCAATCGTTGTATAGTAAAGTGCTTTATCCTATATAATATAATACTATTCAGTAATCCTTATAGTAAATTATACAGTGTGCCAGACAAAGCCTTATACTTTTATTATAAATTTGGTATAATTAAAATTTTCTAGTGATTAGGTTTAGTTTGATATTCCATCAGCAATCAATTCAAATCTCAAACTCTCTCTTAATTTACAAAGTTATCACATATATATACTTAAAAAATGCAATGATAATGCTAGGTTATAAATTTTAACTAAGGTATCATTTAGTACATCGTATATTATAATATAGTATAAGGAATATTTTTATGGTGCAATATGACATTGTATAAGATGAGATAGCATACAATCCAATGTTAGATTTGTTACTAGTATAAGATGAATGCTTGTGTAAAATTATTTTATACTTTGTTTGCTGTCATGTTGTACACGAATGTATAAACTTAAAAAATAATTAGTTTAATTAAAAAACTATTACATATAAAAAATTAATATAATTATTCCTAAATGAATTTGAAGTATACTAGTTTGAATCAAAATTATTAAACATTTATACTTTAGCAATAAAATAATATAACATATAAATATATAGGTATATGTGAATATGGTGATATGTATTTGTAAAGTATGTATAACATATTAATAAAAAATTACAATAAATTAATTTAAGAATATAAAATTCAATAAAATATTGAAGAAATATTAAAAAATAATATAAATTATCCATAAATGTTAGAAAAATATTGTAATATTAGTAAAGAAGGAAAAGAAATATCATGACCCATCTTAAAGCACATGATCAACAGTAGATAATTACTATTTGCAACTGCTTATTAGTATTGTAATGCCTAATGCAATGTAGAACATGTATTTATGGATAACTTTCCAAAATGTCATAATTATGTTCCAATATGTATGCATTAACTATTATTATGCACATTTAGGCTAAATATCATGTTGCTTACCTAAACATTAGAATTTTTAAGCAAGCCCACCTCTAACCTTATTATTAGTAAGTGAGCATCTAAAGGTATAATCCCCAAAAATGTAAAAAAGAAATAAAGCAAGAATAAGTTTATTTAGAAACTTAGTAAGTGATCAATAACTATTTGAATACTATTAAAAATGTATCTATATATGTATATATGTGTGTAGTATATATATATATATATATATATATATATATATATATATATATATATATATATATGTTGTAACAAAAAGCTTATGATTTATCCCTAATGAAGAGTGCTTAAGTTTTTATCAAAAGAACATATACACATACTATGACTTTATCGTGAAAGAGGAGAGACTTCTAGTAATTAAACTTGTCTATCAAATTATAAACATCCACATACAACATAGTTATGTTGAATTTATTCAAAGTTACACCACTCATTAATTTGTATAATATAACAATTTGGTTACAATATTTCTATATTAATCATGTAGTATTAATAAAAGAAAGAAAGCATGTAAATTTTATTATGACTCCTAATCATTTTTATTTCTTCACAAACCCAATCTTATCTTTTTAGGGTCAACTTTATCTTTTTATAAATAGGCAGTCAAATCTAGTGTATAACATTATAATATGAATATCATTTCTCCTAACCCTTATAAAAGCTTGTTCAATGCATAATTGATCACAATAACACAAATGCCTCAACTACTTTATCAAAATAATAATACTCATGTATTCAAATATGAATAAATATCTTAAATGACATATTAATATAAAGAAATTGATTAAATTTCCGTATCATATAATTATAGTATTTAATGTTGAATTACAACTATGAAATAAATAAGTAAATCACAAAGATAATAGTATCTCGTTGAACACCTTAAATTCTAATTTTGTAATATTAATATTCTTACAATATGCTTATATATATATATATAAAAGTCATAAGCAGCTCATTAACTCAAATATGAAATTTGCATTTAACAATTTAGGCTTTACTTAGCATAATAGTAGCAAATTATATTTGTTTTTCTTCTTTATATAACCACAATCATGTTCATACACCACTTTGTACCTAAGCATTCATGTTATAACTATTCATCCTTACTTCACCTTGACATGAAGGTAAGATAACATTAAGTTTCAATAATAATACAAATATAAAGAGAAATAAGATAATAGTTAGCTATATAATCAACTATGAGGATCCAAAAACAAACTTTGACAACTAGAGTTATCTATATAGTCAAGTATAGGGGTCTAAAGTGCAACTTCACTAAACATAAATAAGTATATAATCAATTATCTTTATCAAGAAGACCATTTTGATTAGCATATATTAAATGTATGTATCATTAATTATAGGAAAATTATGTTTTACCTCCTTCAACTATGGGGTTGTCGGAATTTTATCCCCCTTGAACTATTGTAACTTAGGTTTTATCCTTTTAAACTTTATAAAACTTAGATTTTACCTCCACCGTTCTCAAGTTAATGGCCATAACACTTAAGTGGTAGTTTCTGTAACACTTAGCAGCGGTTAGAAACCTAATGCTATCATCCTTAATAATAGTTTATAACTATTGGTATGTGAAATTTTTAAAAAAAATTAGTGAATATAGCGGGAGGTTTTTAATCGCCACTAAGTGAAATATAATAATTGCAGTTTTTCTAACAAATTTCACTAAGTTAGTAACAGTGGTGGTAAAATTCAAGTTTTATAAAGTTGAAGGGGTAAAATCCAAGTTTCAATAGTTTAAGGGAGTAAAATCTGATAACCTTATAGTTGAAAAAGGGTAAAATGCTGTTTTTCCTTAATTATATCAATCTAAAGAGAAACTTTGCTAAACATAATCGACTACATAATCAACTATCACATCATAATTTATAGATTTTCTACAAAATTACTATTCACTCATCATTTTCAACCTTAAACTTTCATTTTCAACATTTAAACTCACCATTAAATCATCACTCTAAAACATCAAGATCCTTCATTCAAATGTTAAATTTAAAGCTTAAATCACAGTTTTCATATAATTTCTTCTAGAGCCTTTTGAAAACCAAACTTAAACAAAATAACCAGTTTTAACTTAAGATTTATGAACAATATTACTCATTATGCATAAAATGGATACTTAATGGAAGGAAATTATGACATGCTTGCTCTTAATCATCTAAAATTTTAAAAATCCAAGTTAATGTATCCAAAGTCACTTTTTAAGTAAAAAATCTATAAATCATTCCAAATCCAAAAGGAAATGGGGAAGAAGCTATGCTAAGGTTGAAGTTTAGAAGGTTTTACATTACTTGGATGGAAGAGTGTAGGCATGTGATGAAGATTGAACTTTTGTTGCATAGGTAAGAGAGGAAAAGATGAAAGAAGAAAAGAAAGTCTAGAAATGTGTTTTATTGGGAAATAATGGCCTTATGCTTGAATTTAGGAAATATAGGGGGAATATTGTTGGAGTAAAATTGGAAAATATTTTCTAAATCTCCTTTATACTTAATTAATCACCTCTAACCATACTTGACCTTTACTTATTTCAATTTATCCTTTTTCTCATCTTTTTTGTTAAAATTTTTATTTTAAAAATTAATGGCAAATATTAAGTTATTCTCACAATAAAAGAAGGCTTATTTATAAGCTTATTGAGTTAGTTTTTTTTCTTAATTATTTTATATAAAAATTTACTCCTTACGTCATGACATTAATAAGTTATTTTCTACACAAATATATATTTTCAAGAGGTGTTATAAGAAAAGAGGTTTTAGTGTAATTTAGTAAAAATGGGTAACAAATGGTGAAGGTTTGATAGGATTGATGGATGACAAGAGAAAATGGTTAATGCTATTTGATGTTAAGAATGAAAGGGAAAAAATGGTGATGAAGAGTGAAAAGAGACTAAGGATAGTGGGGTAAAGAATGATATTGAAAGATGAACAGTCATACTAGTACTAGCATTTTAGCGAAGAGCAAGCAATGGGATAAAAGAAGAGAAGAAAGAGGGTGAAAAGATAGGATGATGGCTAAGGTTCATATTTCCAAAGAATATGAAAATGGCAAAAATCAATACCTAATAATTGATTTGAAATAAATGCATATGAAAATATGATAATTAATTTTAAAATATACATTAATATTTTTCAAAAATTAATAAGCAATGATCAATACCATACACATTATTTAAATTTAAATTCATAAGCATATAGATTGTATGCCTAATTTTTGAAATAATGAATAATATACTAATAAACATTTCAAAAATGTTCAGAAGAATATGTTGATGATTACTATTTTTAAAAATAAAAAGACCACATTATTAAAAAATAGTCATTGATTAATAATTATAATAACACAAAAATGATATGAATCAATAATTTTTTTAAAACAAGGTAATCAAACTTCATTATTTAATTATAAAATGGTGAAAAAATTTAATAAAATGTGAGTGTCTTTCTAATTTAGTAAAGTTATAAATTCATGAAAGTGACATGTGTTAAGTGGTTTGGTTGAGTCTCACACATGGCATAGAATTGCAAAAGAGTGACACATGTATAAGAAGTTAGCACTTTATCATGTATACAAAAATACTATATATATATATATATATATATATATATATATATATATATATATATATATATATATATATATATATATATATATATATATATATCAAAAATGAAATTTGAAATTGGATTCCAAATCTTTTACTTTTCATTGCATTAAGTTAAGTAAATTTGTCCCATTATCTTGTATTGTGATTTACATTCAGAACCTTATATTTGATTTCATTTTTTTTTATATAATATTAGTGGCATGTATATTATAGATAGTATAATATGTCTCATTATGAAAATATTTTTTGGGAAGAATTTATCTCTAATTTGATTAAATTATAAATAAAATTTATCTTGAAAATAGTCCTTAACATAGACACTATGATACCAAATTACTCAAATAAATAATAAGAATACAAATACATTTGAATTTATTCTGACTCAAATAATAAAAATATGAATAGGACATTTTAGAAGTATGTTTTCTTGGTGAATAGTGCATGGGTAGATTGATTTTCAATAGCTATAAGAATATAAATAGAAAATGTTTAAAAAATTTTAAAGCCAAATAATGGTAATTTGCTTAAGGCAAATTTGTAAGGGATTGAGTTCTAACCCTAAATATAACGAGGAGTTTCAAGCATTTTGTGACAATTTTTTATTAAGCATTATTTGATCAAGGGCTACATTGTATACTCTATCAATTATATTTCAATTATGATAATTTTTTATTAAGTAATCACCCCAAACAAAGATTTAATTTTATGACTTAAAAAGTATAATACTTTTCACATAATTCATTTAATATATTACAATCTTTGTACAAATGAAATATAAGAAATTATGAAATATTGAACATAATGATAGAAGTTTACTAATAAAGCTTGTAACATATAAATTATTTAGCATTTTCTATGAAATACAATAACACTATACATAATTAGTAAAATTGTAATTTATTTGATAAAGTCAAAAGATATATATATTTTGCCAAATATATATTAATACTTTACTACCAAAGTTTTGGATGATAAAATCAAATACAATAAATAATTCCTAATGCTAAATATAAGTATTTTATCCATTTAGTGTATATACAACTATGTATTTTTGCATATAAAGGTCGTAACACACAAGTAATTTAGAATTATATAAAAAGTTTACAATAAAATCTATATAGTTTGAAAAAAGATGAGTAATTGAATGAAGTTCCTAGACACATGTGGAATGCATAGAGAAGTATGAAAATTTAGAATGATAAATAAAAATGTGCAACAAGTAATTAAGTAGAAATTTGTAGTACAATCATGTTATTTGTGTAATGTAAATCAATAATATCAATTTTAGTGCATATAATTTTATTGTATAAACAAAATTAAAATGAGATAGAACCAATGGAAATAATTTGCAATGATATGTCATTGCATTCATGGTGATGACATAAAAAGGAAAGAAACTAATGATTAATGAAGAAGAAATAGTAGCATGCATTCATAATAATGTCATAAAAATAGCTTAAACCTAGCAATAATAACAATTTCCTTGCTTGATTGAAGATTTGATTAAAGTAATCAATATGACTTAATTTAATAATAATGAACATTATTTATGTACCTTTTTAGTTTATTATTAGCACCTTAACCCATTATGATCGCATTGTCATAATAAATTGATAACGAACATTACTATGGAAATGAAGTACATGAATGGAATAGGTTGGGTGGGTAGCTATATGTACTCAAACAAAACTTTATCCATATCGAGTTGAATGAAGCCTACATGCATTGGTCACTAACATTGAGGGGGAGTCTAGCCAAATTCCATATGCATTAATGCTGTTTTACAAAAAGTGGTGCAAAATGTAATGTAATAATGACTTTTGTAGACTATCACATTAAACCTATACGTACAAACCTAATCTAACTACCTCAGTTATTAAGTAGAGCCAACAAGGATGGATTTATTAGAACTAGTTGCTTAACTTTCACTTAAAGATAATTGTCTACTACTTTAATCACATAATTGGACTAGAAAAAGTTAGTTAATGTATTCTTTTTGGTATAAAAAGAAGATAAATGTTGTCCATACCCTTAAACCTTTACTATAACTTTGAAAACAACAACCTTTAATCCTTAAAAAATGGGGAGATCTATGGCAAAATATTTATATTATGTTTACTTTAAAGGAACAAAACCCACTATGTACACTTGGTAGGAAGACTACCACCACTTGTATTTAGAGTTTTAAGTTTTCTATATCATATGGTTATTTGGGTTTTTTGTTGGGTTAGTTATTAGTGGATTTATAATGTTGTTAGGTTGATTGTTTTATTAATAACTGAAGTACTAAATATAAATGACTATATTTTAATTTCTATGTTTTTGCACTTTTTATGTATAAAGGCTCTTAATATAGGTTACTAAGGTGAGTATGTTGCATTCACTTTACTTTTGTTAATGTGTGTATTATGATAAACTATATAAAGTATAAATTGTAAGATAATGCTAGTTTTGCAAGTGTGTTGGAAGAGTTTTAGTATATCAATATAAAATAGAATAGAGGTCACTTGTAATGTAATTTTTGTGCAAAATAAATGGCAGTAATGTCCTTGATTGTGTGATTTGGACATGTCACAAATAAAACACTATCATACTGCCATAAACTAAGTCTAACTTTAGATGTGTGGGCATGATATTCATGGTATATAAAAATGGTATCACAAGAAAACACTTGAAAAATGTAATTATGGACCAATTGAGCTACATAATGTTAATTTGTATATAATTATGAAGGGTTAGATGATTCCATATATGTTATCTTTAATTTGATATTATACATAAAGTAAAGTATAATTTTACCCATGGAAATATGATTGCAATTCAAATTTTAATTTGTTGTAAATGGAAGAGGAAAATAATTGGTAGTTAGCATGCTTATTACACTTAAAATTTGTATTTTAGTAATGTTTAAAGATAGTTATTATGGTCATACATAGTATAAAACACTAAGTCATTTTGCATTATTCTACTTAAGGAATGGTTGATATCTAGATGCATCATACAATACTTTATGCAAATGGTAACTTTTTGACACATTGGATGTTGAAAAAAAAAAAGTTCTCATGATAATACTATTTTGAAAATTTTTATGTACACAATGACATTTTTTTTAAAGATTTTGTAAAGAAAATATTACTTTGGCAAACATCTCTGGCAAGAAAATTTTTATGATAATAACATTTTCCTATGCCAATTTCTTTATGTCATTTATTTTTAAAAATATATTAAAAATTAAATTTATATTTTTAAATAACATTTTTCAAATATTGAAATTAAAAACTATTTATAGGTTAACTTAAAATTTCTTTTGTATATTTAACAAACATAACATGAGAAAGTTTCAAAGTAATATCATGTCCCATTGCATCATTAAAAGTTCCTACATATATAAGTTTAATTTTTATTTATTAACAATGTAAAGTATGCTTTTTTTTTGTATTCACATGCCATAATATCATTAAATGAAGTGTTAAAATTTCTTAATTGTTGGTAAAATCGTTTTGGTATTCTTACTTTTTCTTTAAATAATGTGACACATATTTATTCATAAATAATGTAAATGACAATGGATTAAATTTAGTCTTGCATATGCAAAAGAAGATCAATCGTCACTGGTATAGGAGTAAAGATACTTACACCAATTAATTAAATTTGTTTTTATTTTCTATAATCAAATAATTGAATTACAGCTAGTTATCTTATGCATCTTACATTCAAAATTATAAAATTTTTGAAGAAACAATGGTAGACAATTAAACTATTTAAATTTTTTTATATTTTATAATTATAGTTTATGCTAAATTTAAAGTTTACTGATGAAATAATTACATCAATATAACTTTTATGAGTGTGACCTACATGATGGGTATTTTAAGACTAACAAAATACTTTATGAAAAACTTATCATTAAAAAGTTTTGCAATAATGCAAATATAATTTTAGTTAACATCTATATCAATTATTTGCCAGACTCTGATTTTCAGTTAGCATAAATTGGTTTATTTACTTATAATGTTATGTATTTGTTAAGTATGTTCTCATGCTTAACATTATACAAAGTTAATTAAATTATTATATGAATAATGTCAAGTTTAATATTTTAATAAATATTTTTTAAATAGATAATTTTAATCTTCATTTTATAATATTCTTTTAAAAATGCGAGACAAAAAGTAATGGACATTACGAAGATGTTATTATATTAAACTTTTTTTTGGTAGAAGCTATTTTCTACTTAAACATTGTTTCATTTTAAAAAATATGTTTAAACAAGAAAAGGTAAAATTACGTAAGTAAATTATTACCAAATAACATTAATATGAAAAATTCTTTCCCTTACAACATTAAGCATGCCGAAAGGCTATACATTTTTAGATGTCTTAGGATGTCACAACCAAAGAACAATAATCAATAAGAAAAAGGGGCAAAGGAAGTGAAAATTACCTCCTAGTAACCACCAAATTGATGTGTCAATTGATAAAGCATAAAAGGAGAAACAAATTATATAATTAGTTGAATAAAAAAGTAGTAAATGTTCCTTATGTTTAACACAATTGTTGAATGCAATCATAACATCTAAGAGAATAAACAAATTATTCTTGTAACATGTTTAACCTTTTAGATGGGTTACGTTGACACTAATTACTATGCTATTTATGTAGACAATTTATAAAGTATGATAATGATATACTACTTCTACAATATTTCAAAGGTAAAGTTTACTTTGTTTTTACAACGAAGATTTCACATATGCCATCACTTATGGTGCCACCCTTCATGGAATCTATTTAGAAACATAGGAGTTCATTTATAAATAAGCATAAATATTAACTTTTGTCATTATATAATTTACTTTCAACATAACAATCCATTTATCAATTAATTTAAAACAACTTGATTATTATGAATGAGGTAGTGTGAAACAAAATGCACACTTGGATAAAGTATTAAGAAATTTAAATGAAAATTGTGGTGTAATAAATTTTAAGGTAAATTACTTCAACATTTCTTGAGATTTGGTATAATTACATTTACATCCTCTCAATTTTGAGAAATTACACCAATATCTCTTACTTTTGCTAATAGAATTACAAAAAACTCACTTCCTATCAACTTTTCATCTGAAAAGTAAATTTCTATTAGTTTTTTATCTTACTATAAATGCAAGACCACAATAATTATTAATATTTTTTTATTATTCAATGACTTAATTGTCCTTCTTAAGTTAGCTTGTTTACGAGTTATAAACAATAAATGTGAACATGAGAAAAAAATGAAAAATATGTAGGCCTAATTGAGTTCAGTTAAGCCTAATTAGTCTAAGCCCAATTAATTTAAGTTAGCTTGTTTACTTTCTAGCTTATTATTTTATCCTAAATTGAAAATAGTCAATAGAATGTACTAAATTGAAATATTAACTTAAGGATCACAATATAAAGTTCATGTATTTAGTAATTTGATTAAAACACTAAAATAAACAAGTACAAATTTAGACTAACAGCATTATTAATAGTCAAAGCACACAATTATGCAATCATGGATTACAAAATTTGTAAACAAAATGAAAAACAAAGCAATCTTGCTTGAATCTCTTATTTTAAACTTTCAATACTTTGACAAATCCTCTAGTAAGTGAGAGCTTGTCAACTTTGTTGGAAACTCTCACAATTTGCTTATTAGGTGGGTGGACTTAAAAATGAAATGACTAGGAATTACTTTAGAAAATAGTAGCATGAATGACTACAAAAGCTAGCAGAATTCTAGAACACAAAATGAGTTCAAATATATGTATTAAAATGTTGAATTGACCAAAATGAGCCTTTTACCTATTGAGATACATGTATTTATAGATTTTGGTAGAAAGTTATGGATATTAGGAAGTTATAGATGCAACGTGGGTGGTTATGGGGTACTAGCTCTTAAAAACATGTGTGAGTGCTCCTTTTAAAGGTGCTCCACTAGCAAATAACATCAGATACTAACAAGTGCTCCTGTGATTGACTCTGTTAATTTTTATTAGCTATGTCTTTTATAGAGGTTTTGATGGCTGAGGTTTTATATCGATAAAATAGAGCCTCCCTAATTTTGTTTCCCTAGATAGAGGGGAATAAAACTAGCTAATATTCTTCTTTTGGATCATGTCGAGGTTCTTTAAATGGATTGCCTTAGCTCTAAGCAAGTAACAGAAAACCTTGTGTATTATTAGTCATTGAAGGGCAATAAGTTAAGGTTTCTAATTAAGAAACTCTTTTCCTATCTTTTTATTAAACTCAATTAATTAGGTTACATCAGTCAAATGCTATTATCAACTTTTAAATCTTGCATTATAGGATTTTCAATGTCTTGTTGTAATACTCCAATAGAGCAAAAAAAATAAAAAAATTTAAATAGAAAAATAGAAACTCAATAATAAAATCAGGTGAAATTTAGCTAAATTATAAAGATAGATTTATGGTATATCTATTCAGAATTTTTATGAAACTTATATCAGGCATTAGTATGGGTCAAAATAACATAAAAATCCTAATTTAATAGGAAATTAGGATCCCAGGTAACTGAAAATTTATCTGCTTAACCTGAAAACCTAAAGATTAAGCACAAATTTGAAATAGATCATCCTAAATTAGTTGGGATAATTTAATTTAATATTTTGGGCTTAAATATGACCTTTAAACCAAAAAAATTCAAGCCCACAAAAGCAAGGCTCAACTGTAGAAAACCCTTGATAATTTGGTAAATACTTGCAAATTTAAAAGCATTTATTAGTGATTTTTTTAAAAGCAATTTATTTAGCTCATTTTAATTGGATTTAGGGAAAAAATCTTCTAATTATGAGCAATAAAAATGTGATCCCATTTGTTGCCCATCATGAAGAAAAATTCTACCACTTTCTAACAAGGAAACTTACCTTGGAAGCTTTTGATTTTTAGTGCTTTATATATATAGGGTTTTAGGGTAAATTTTTGCACATTTTCTTACCAATAAACTAGAAAAAAATATGCACTCTCTAGCTTCCTTTGCAAGGATTTTCAATTTCCTCACTCAACTCAAGTGGTTTTCTAACTTGGCTCTTCAATTCTAACAAGGTAACTTATAATTTTCTTCATCTTTCTTCATGTTTTCACGACTAATTCTTCTCCTAAACTTTTAAAATTTGATTTATTTCATTAGAATTGTACTTATGCTATTCAAAGAGGTTTTTATAAGTTTAGGAATTCAAGAAGTTGTGGTGAATGGCAATTACCTCTTTTCCTTAGGGTTTTTCTAAGAAAAGTGATGAATATGGTAATTTATGATGATATTATTGTGATGTTTATGTGTGGTCATGTATGAAGACATGGTTCTGGTTTTGTGCTATTTTGAATGTTATTTGATAATACTAGGATGTTATTAGGTTAGTACTTTAATGTTAATATTGGTAGGGGAAGATTTAATAAGTCTTGATGATAATAGAACCAAATCAGTCAAGAATAGATATTACCCATTTTTCTATTACTCTATGGAACTAAGGATTAGAAAATAATAAAACTTCTATTTTAGTGTTTTAATGTAAAAAATGATGCTAGAATATGTGAATAAAATTATGGGAATTTTTGGAAAATTTTAGGAATATGAAAAATGAATGTTTCTAAGCCCAAGAGGAATAAAGTCAAAACAGAATGCTAGTAAGTTTTGCTTCTATTTTTGAGGAATTTGGGCGGTCCAAATGATGGATGAAAATTATGAAAATTGGTGTATTTAGCCTTTCATATTCTAGAAAACTTATGGCCAAATTTGGTGATATTTGAAGCTTATCTGGTTATCCAACAAAATTTTTTATTTTAAATGCTCTAGTGCAAGTCCTGATTTTGGACCTTGTTTATGTAGTCTCGAATTTGAAAAATTTTGTACCATCAAATGATTAAAAAAATTATGAAACTTTTATAGTATGTTATTTAGGATGTTTTAAAGTTTTCATCAAAATTTGCTAGCAAATGAAGTTGATTTGGTTACCTAAATGATTAATTTGTTATGATAGCTCTAGTGCTGTCCAAATATCATAGCTTTAAGTTCATGCTTTTGCTACATGATAAAACTCACGAAATTAATTGTACAATAATTAAGTTATTAATTATTTAATATGTTAGGGATGTTATATTAAAATTTGATAATTTATGGAAGTGGTTTGAGTATTAAAAATGCCTTTCCATTACATGACACTCCATGTTGGCCTTATTTTGAAAATTTGCTTTCACTTCTATGTGAATAGTATCGGGGAACCATAATAATGTAAGATAATTGACTTTTGATGATTCAAAATGGGTTAATAATATGCCAAGGATCTTAGATAAATTTTTAGTAAAATTTAGAATGAGTTTAAGTTATGAAAAGGGGTTTACTTATGAATATCCCTTATACTTTAATAAAGCTTTTAGATTAGTGAAGTATGTGTTGAATTAATATCATATGGTCGTTATTCAAATAGATTTTTGTCTTGAAATAATCATATGTTATATTTGTGTTAAAAAATTAATAAAAAACTTATGGCTAAGTTAGTATTTTGACCATACCTATGATATATGATAATGGAATACATAATTGATGCCTATGGTATCCCAACATAGTTGATACCTATAATGTCCTAATATAATTGATGTCTACGGTGTCCCATCTTAGTTGATTCCTATGATGGCTTAATACCTATTTGTTATGTATGGGAAAAATATATATTCTTCACATGATTTATTCCTAGGAGAAGGGGTATAAGGTAGGACTGTAGTTATAGAGGGGAGGAAGGGTATAAGGCGGGACTAAAATTATAAGCAAGGAAAGGTATAAGATGGGATTGAAGTTACAAGGGGAGAAACTTGAGTACCAATTGTAGCTATTTTGCTTAGTAACTTAAGTAAGTATCATTTTAAGGAAAATATTATTAAGAATATATCATGTCATAATTAATTAAATGTATTAATATATATATATATATCTAAACTTTTATGGCAAAAACTCTTTAAGAAAAGAGGAAATTAGCCATTCACTGAGTAATTTTGTTACTCACACTCATGTGTATTATTTCTTTTGTAGATACTAATTGTGGTTTTCGATGAAATAAATTGATATATGTATTGGATTCCTTCCCTACTCCATAAGGCGCGCTAGAGTAAAAGTTTCAGAGATAGTTTAGTTTATTTGGCAAGAGTACTCCCCCTTAAGTGTTATACATATATTAATAGCAATATATTTGTATACTTTCTAGACACCTATATATGTTATTTTTTGTTAGTGTATATGCCCTAAAACCAATTATATTAGTGATTGTAATTTTGAATCATGTTATTTTAATGGCATTTCCAATTATTATATTTATATATATTGTCTGCGTAATATATTTAATTATAATAATAACCTTAGAATAATTGTATTCTTAAATGTCCCTAGTCATATATCATTGTGGATTAGGTTGCTTTGATATGTTAAGACTAGCATGTGTGAAGACTTATATGGGATATTAAGTTTATACATGAGTACAAGTTAGAGAACTTGTATACTGGACCGACCCATATTAAGAACACTACATGGATCGTTATATGAGTGTCATAAGTGGTTTTTAGTGATCATTATTAATATGGTCCTTTGACCTGAGATTACCAAGGTTCCCTACATGTGAGTTTCATATTTTGATACTATTCTATGTCACTAATGGTTAAGTGAATGCAAGGGTAGATATTGGATATGTCACATATCATGCGGAGGGGTTTGTGTGATCAAGATGGGATTTGTCCCTCCTATATAACAGGAGTAACATCTATGGGCCCCTTGATTAAGTAAAGCTGAGAAAATACATGGCCATGCTCAAATGAATTGACATGAGATGTTGATTACATTTGTTTCAGTCAGCCTACTTAGGAATCAAGAAACCTCAAGATTGGGCTATACGGGAATGACACGGTCCATGTCTCGTGCTCAATCTAGATGTATAGGACAAAAGGACATAAATGATGATCACGTGTAAAGGTTTAGTCAAATCACCGACTTTCTCATTACTTGGGTAACAATGATGTGTTGCTAGACACCAATCTTTGTTTATGATCATTAATATGATTAATGGTCATTGCCAACGTAATGAGAGCCTATAGGGTCGCACACTTAGAGCTTAGTGAATTTGGAATTAATGGACCAAATTGTTTCGGCTTAATATTTGGGAATTCATGTTATAATTATAAGGCCCAATAGTAAGCCTATAATTATACATGGAATAAGGCCCAAATAGGTTAGGTTTTTCTATGCACCTATTTAAATAGGCTTACTTGGGTAATAATAGGATTACTATTATTCTTCACGCACCCCAAGTAAAAGCAGAGAAAAACCCTAGCCACTCTCCTTGACCAAAATCTCTGAAGAGGCGTAGCTAGCACTACGAGGTCTAAGGAGATTAATTCCAACCGGTGTGTGTAGCAGACATTCATCGGTGATTCACGGGTTCGTGTGGATACCACAGAGGTGCAGCCACAAAACGTTGTACTGGTGATTTGATTTACTGGTTTCCATTCCGGTTCGTGATTTGGAAGCAGATCGGATTTGCTGCAGCGGTCAGAAGAATTTTGCCGAAAGGTATAAACCCTAATCCCTAATCTATGGCGTTCTAAATTCGCATGGATCCTTGGTGGAAATCGTGCAAAAAATTTTATTCCGCTGTGCATGTATGATGCGCGATTTCCAGCATTTTTATCATACATATCAGTATAAATTAGTTTTCTCTTACATCTATGTGTTTTAATACCTATATAACTGCAAGTATTTTTCCTACTATATTATAATATGTAAAAGTGGTAAGAAATTTGTAGAGTGTCAAGGCTTATAAAGGTATTTGGTTAGTGGACCTACATTAATTAGATATCTTTACACTAATCATGATACCTTAAAATTGGATCATGACACTTGTATTAAAATGTTATTAGTTCCACCTAAGCTATGCTTGTGAAGTATTGTTATATGACATGCTAAATCATTTTATTAAAAGGATACATAACCAATTAAGGTGAACCTATAGGTTTCATAGTTTGCTGGGCTTGAAGAGGATCATGATGAGAAGCATGTAGTTGCATTTCTTCAAAATGATCGATGCATGAATTGACATTAATCACTTATTAAAACTTATTTTTCTCTATTTAAATGACCTTTTTCTCTTCTATTACACTTATGCTTCATCAAATTACTTCTTAAGAGCATCTAGTTTCCTTATAACCTTATAAGTTCTCTTTTCTTCTTTGTTATTAATTTCTTCTTAAATCTACTATAGCTTCATAAAGTTCCTTTTTCTCATGCTTTCAAACAATTTAAACAGGATAATCTTGGCTTATTTAAGGACTCCATTTTAACTCATAAGGTATTGATACCTTCCTCTTCTTTTGAATAATTTGATAATAAATCCCTACCCTACTATCTAAGTCCCACTTCCATTGATAACATAAATATAGATACTATTGAATTTTTCTCTCAAAAACCCATATTTACAATCGACTAAAAGGCCTATATATCCTTAGGTAAAGAAAGGTTCTAAAGTTTTTAGGAACTTTCCTCACTTTATAAATGAATATTTACTTTAGGCTAATTAGGTAAGTGCAATGAAAGGGGAATAATGCAAGAATCTATGCATTTTTTATTTAATTCAACTTTCATGTTATTCATAAAAAGGTGATCATTCATTGATAAGCTTGGTTATGGATTTCTAGCTATACTAATAACCTTTATTTGCCTTACGGCATGATAGGGGTTACCTTTATTTTTTATTTAATTCAACTTTCATGTTAATCAATTTGCGTCCTATCAATGAAAAGAATACTTCAATTGTTGAAGTTAAATAGTGACTGTTAAAAATAACTTTAAATTAGATGCAAAGCTTTTTGTATATTTAACTTTTCTGAAAACCTTTATTAGTTAGTTGGGATCAGCTATATTTGATCTTGAGCATGTGGTCTTTTTTACTTTACAAGCTTTACATACATGTATTTTGTACTTCTACTTTAAAAATTTTAGTGATCCTATCTCTTTTAGAAATTCTTTTACATAAAGGCCAACAAGTATCTTTAAGTCGACTAATTTTAGTCAATCTCTATGAAAGCATAAATTAGATTATGCTAACAAGGCATACTAATAATCCTTTTCTAACTTAGGTGGCCTTTTTTAGATTTTTCAATTATGGTTAATAACATATTTTTAGGAATACTTTACCTTACCCAAGGATTATATCCTTCGTGCAGTTCTATTTTAGTATTTAAATACATTTAAGCTATTTTTCACCTTTCCTATAAGAAATTTATTCCTATGAAACTTTTTCATGAATATTTTTTCCATCTATTTTATCGACTATCCTATTATTCATCTTTCTTTTTTTCTCTTTAGCCTAATTGCCTAACTTAGTTTACAAACTAGCCTAATCTTACTAATGCTTAAAGTGTCCATATTTAAGCAAACTTCTTGTGTTCACAATATTTATGTACTAGCCTACCATAAGAAAAAACCTTATCGATTGAATGGCAGTTATCAAATATAATGGCTAAGTAGCTCAACTTCATACAAGGTCAGTTAGTAATAATCCTAGACTATAGATATCAAAGTAGAACTTCAACTTAGCTAAATTTCTAACAATAGAAGTGTTAAATCAAAATGTCTTCAATACGTTTAAGTTACATGTTTTTTCATCTTCCCATGCTCACATCGAGCATTTTTGGGACTGGTGACTACTTACATCTATCGATATTTCACCATAGAGGTGGATATAAAGATAACGTGCATTATAACCTATCATTATCGACATATGCAAGCCACTATGCTAGATACTGAAGAATCCCCTTAAAAAAGATAAGTAACCATAGTAGCTATCATGAAAGAAAGTGGTGGAAGGCATACTAATAGAACCTAAATATTAACCTTCTATCTACTCTTTTTTTTTTAAATTGAAATTGATCCAATGTTAAACATTCCCTTTCAACATTACAAAATACATACCTATAGATCCCAAAAAGGTGAACTAATCCTTAAGGTGACCATTGCTTACCCATATCCTTATGCTAATGTGAATATTCATTGTTAGGCCAAACTATTACTTATCACTTAAGCCATATATGAACAACCAAAAAGTCCAGAAGGTAATTACTCTTTATCTTTCTTTGGGATTACTTTTCTCACCTTGATTACCTTTTTAATTGTTTGTAAATACAGCTACATTGATTAAAATCCCTAGTGTTTTGTTAAATTTAATTACTTAAGTTGATAGAGAGGCCAAATTAAAATGACTAAATGATGAGATTGAAGAGCTATTTGCTAATGATGGTGCCAAGAATGCTCCCCTCATTATAAGAAGTAGAAGAGAAATTCAACATTGCTCTCATGCTAAAGAAACTATTAGGCAAACTTTTAAACTTGTTCATAAAATAAAGAAAACAATGGTGTACAACCAATTTAGAAGCCCATTTGACTAGTCATTCTTAATAATCACAACCTAACTAATGCTTTCCTCATTATAAGAAGTAAAAAAGAAATTTGACATTGTTTTCATGCTAAAGAAACTATTAGGAAAACTTTTGAACTTGTTCATAAAATAAAGAAGATAATGGTGTATGACTGATTTAGAAGCCCATTTGTCTATTCTTCAACTAGTCATTCTTAAACATAGTCTAACTCTTCTCATTTTAATGTTACTTTAGTAAGTTAACTTTATTCCCTAAATAATTATCTTGGCATCTTTTCTTAACATATTTCTAAATATTATTTCAAGGTGAGGTTACTACACCATCACTAACTATTCAACAAGTATCCTTTCTATATGCTATATTTTCTCATATATAATTTTCTTGTTTAATGACTTTGGCATTACTAATGTTTGTCTTTTTAGGACATTTGTAACACCTCTATACTAAACACTCCTCCATTCCTTTTTGTAACAAACCCTTTGACCCTAATCCTTGATTCAAGCTACAACAAGTTTAACTCATCAATAATAGACAACCTAAAAAATTTTATCCATCCAATAATCAACCTCAGTAGAAGAACAACATGATCAAATCAAGACTAAGGTTTCTCTAATTGGTACAAATTAGGTGGTAACTAAAATGTCACAACTCTTGATGTTATAATGGCTTAAAATGAGCCTTTCTTAAAGTCAGTTCACATTTAAGATATAGTTATCTTTCTTCATCTCTCATTTTTGAAATCATCTTAGTAAAGGGAGAGCAAAACAAAGAAAAAAAAAGAAACTGCTCTTAAAAAGGCTTTGTTAGAGCTTGACACTATTTTAGAATAAAATTTGGATTCCCTTTCTTAAGATGTGGATACTTGATAAAAGATGGATAAGTTATTGCAATTCTTGTAAGGTGCTTTATCAATTGAGGACATTTTTAAAACTCTCATTGATAATCTTACTAAAGCTTGACTTAAAATGATTAAAGACTTAAGTAAGGTGATTGACAAGAAAAATGGCTACTTATCTTTGGAGTAAACTTGAGATGGCTTGGCTGAATACTTTAAGAATAGTCAAAAGAGGAAAGATGAGTATGCTACTAAGTGTCAAGCATATGCTAAAGAAATAAGGGAGAATGCTGTTAAGATGGAAAATCTATAAGCTAAGCTATCTAAAGCATAAGAGCTTAGGTTGAAATTAGAAGCTGACTTAAAAATTTTTGTGAAAGCTGAATCAATTTTTCTAGAGGATAGCAAGGTAAAGCTTAAGGAACTCAAGAATGCTAAAACTTGATTAGTGGATTTATGGGTTGAGCACTACGCTAATAAAAGCAAAAGGAAATTGTGATAGCTCAATAGCAAAGTCTAAAGTCTTCTTTTAATTTAGCCAAGAAATAATTTAGCCTTTTTATTTCTTTTTGATGTAAAAGTATCCACTTTTCAATTTGAATATTTGAATTTTAACTAGTATTTATGTTGGCATTATTACTAGTTAATCTTTTATATATGCTCAGACTCATATAGGTTTAGGTATTTACCATTTATAGTTTCAATTTGGCTATCTTTAATATTTTAAACTTAGGTAACTATTGCCAGTTAAAATAAGTTTTAACTAAGATTGGCCTTCCTTAATAAGGCAACCATTTCTTAAAATTTGACATAATCATCAATAGCAAAACCTTCCACACAAGTTAATTTGTAACAAATTTCTTAACCTTAACCCATTTATTATAGTTTTAGCTAATTTTTCTTTATTTTTTTTATCAAAGAGTCTAATACCCTTTATCAAATCATTTATTTCTTGTAATTCCCTTATCATTAAGTCATAATGATCCCTTGAATACAATTCATTTTTTTTCTGAACTTTTAACGACTATAGGGTAACCTCAACTGCAGAATATGGTTTTGAAACCAAAAACTAAGTTTATAGAGTCATATTAGTTAGTTTTCTAGGTGTATTTCTAATTTCCTTTAGTGCTGAGTCCAACATCATATGCCAATTCCTTGGATAATGCTTAATTTGTTTCTTTATTAAATTAATCACCTATTTGTTAGCTACTTGGCTTGGTTCATTAGCTTGTGTAAAATAAGGAGTGAAGGTTAGAATTTTAATCACTTTGGATTGGACATATATTCTTACTTTTTAGCTTATGAACATAGTCCCATAATTTGTAATAGTCATCTTTGCCAAGCTAAACTTGCATGTTATCTTAATCTTGATAAATTGTATCATATTGCTCTATTTAATTTCCTTAAATATTGCTGCCTCCAACCATTTTGTAAAATAGTTCATAGCCACTAAAATGTAATGATGTTCTTTTGTTGATAAGGGATATATCCTACCGATGATGTTTATAACCCAATTATAAAATGGTCATAATTGATGATATACTTTAAATCAATTGTTATGATTCTTTAGATGGATCCTATGCTTTTAACACTCTACATCCTTTAGCATAGCTTATATAATTGCCAATCGTTTGTGGCTAGTAAAGGGTTTTACAAATCAAGATCCACTTCATTTTAACTCTAGCTTGATAAGCTTTGCATATGTCTTTATGGACTTCATTCAAAGCTGTTATAACTTTATCATCACCTAAGTATTTTAGTAACTAACCTTCAAATCCTTTCTTGTATACTTCATTATTTTAAAATATGAACTTTAAAGCTTTTACCCTTAGTGCTCAATTCAGCACTTACCAATGAATTAGTCAAATAATCAATTAAAGGTGTTCTTTAATCAGTGTGTTCATTACTACCTTTGGTGTACAAATTTCCCCATGTTTCCATTAGTTTGAGATAAGGATAGCAAGTGGTTATTTCAGCAAGCATTACTTGGCTAACCTTGTAGCCTAAAGCAATTTAGGCTAATATGTTAGGTTTTCTTGTTTTCCATTGTTGGGATGTGTCTAATAACTACGTCATTGGACTTGGCCAACAGTCTAGCAATGATAGCTAAATATCTAGCCATATTAGGACTTGCACATTTGAACTCTCTAGTTATTGCTTTAAAATTAATTGTAAATCTTTCATATATCATAATGTCACAAACTTTCTATTTTATTAACATCTCTAAATTGGCAATGAGTGTTTCATGTTTAGGTTTTGTTATTCAAGCATTTCTAGTCTAATGAGAAATTGAACTTAATTGGCTTTTCATATGGCATTATAATTAGCAATCCTACCTCTAAACCTTTTTTATAGCACTGATCTGTTCAAAATATAATTTCTAGTATTTGGTTATAACAGAATTAATTTGTCTAGACTTATGATCTACCATTATATTGATCATTACTTGTCCTTTTGTAGACCTTAAAAGGTATGATTGTATTGCAAATTTAGTTAAGCTTAATGCCCATTTACTTTCTTAATCAGTATATGAGTGGTCGAGACAACATGTATTTTAGGATGTCAATTTTTGTTAGTACTTGCATGATAGTCCATAATAGATAATACTTACGCTTCATACAAAAATAATATAAAGAAAGACTATAACTTTTCCTTCACCAAATATTTTTGTTCAATTACATTTAACATTCTTAAAAAGTAATGAAGAGCTCCTTCTTTGCCTTCAACATTTTCCTGAGCTAGAAAACATCTTATTACATCATCAAAAGCCAAGACATACAATTTAAGGGGTTAACTTGATATAGGAGTGGTTATTATCAGAGGGTTTACCAAGTAAGGTTTTATATTTTCATATGCTACTTGCTACTCCTATTTCCCCTGAGTTGCTCAAGTTTCCTTCAATGTTAATAAAAATAAGAATACTTTCATTCTTTTATATAGATTTAATATGAATCTTCTCAAAAAGTTAACTTTCTTAAGAAAGCATTGTAACTCTTTCTTTTTGGTAGGTGCCATGATTTGAATTACGATTTTCACTTTGTTTTTATCCAGTTTAATACCTTTTTAGTGTAATAAAAAAAACCCCCCAAAAAGCTTCTTGTAGAGATGCCAAAGGCACATTTAACTTGATTCATTTTTAGGTTATCACATTGCATCTTGTCAAAAGCTTCTTTTAAGTTTTCCAAATGTTGCTTATAAGATGGTCCTATCTTGAATATCTCATGAATATACATCTTTATGAATTTGTCGATCATATTATGAAAGATTGTATTCATTGCTAGTTAGAAAATGGCTTTAACATTCTTTAGGTTGAAAGGTATAACTAACCATTCATAAGCTTCTATTGCATTTGGGCACTAAAAAGTTATTTTTAGTATGTCATCTTTGGCTATGAATATCTAATTATAATTAGCATTGCCATCCATCAAGCTAACTACCATATGTCTAGATGTTGCATCTATAAGAATATCCATGATTAGTATGAGATACTTATTTTTTGACATTGCATTATTTAGATATCTAAAATCTATGCACATTTTTAGCTTGTTGTTCTTTTTCATAACTAGTACCACATTAGATAGCCTATTCCACATACCTTGTGATTCATACAAACTTGGCTTTTAATAATATTTTTATTTCTTTTTTGATCTTGTAAAATGTTAAAGGTGGTTATTTGTATGGTTTAAAACTTTCATTGATTAGCAATTTGTGCTCTACTAAGTCTCAACTTAGCCTTAATATTTCATTTTAGTTCCATGTAAAACAATCTTTGTATTTATTTAAGTGTGCCGGTCACTTGTTATTTGATATCTTCTGGTAATGTAGGTGCTAATAAATGATGGCTTAAGGTCTTCATTTATCACCATATTAATTTCACACAAAATGTTGTGGGGTTTCTACCTCCTTAATATCTTCTTTAATTAGTGATTCCAAGAATTTAAGTGGATTATTATCATATATATAGTTTGGATTTGAGACTGTACTTGTTTGATAATATAAATAGATAATTATGTAAATTACTATTAGTATTCATTCATTGGTTATGCTAGTTAATCCTTTATCTTTGACTTTTGTGATAATTTCAAAGCTTGATGCATTTAGAATACATATCTCTACTATTGATGGATTTGTACATTGACTTCATGCACAACGATTGCATATTAGGATTATAAATTTTAAAATCAACATGACATTGTTGAATATAGCATAGGCTATTATTAGCCTCTATATATTGAATCGTGTCATCTTCCTTCTAAATCACCATTTTCTAGTGCAATGTGGATGGTACTGCTCTTACAGCATGGATCCAATCTCGACCAAGAAAGAGACTATAATTAGCCCTTGAAGGTACTACCATAACTAGAGTAAGCCTAACCATTAACCCTTTCTTAAGATTAACTATCACTATCCCTTTAAGTTAGAAAGCCTTTCTATGAAAATCAGTCATAACAATATTAGATAGCATTATATCCTTTAGTTGTTTTCCTAATCACATAAATGTAGATTGAAGCATTATGTTGACTGTAGCTCTTTTACTGAATAAAATTCAATTTATAGTCTGACCATCAACATAAGCCTTTATATGCAAAGGTTGTAAATATTTCCTTATTTGCTTAATCGACCATTCAAATTTAGTATTATGTCTTCATCAAATTTCACTATAGTTATTAAGCTTCCATCACTAAAATCTTCTCTAGATTCTATTGATTTAATTGCTATAAAGTACATAGGCAATATAATCATGACATTATCATCCAAGTCTATTTTCTATCCATGAGTCTTTAATTATTGTTCAAGGGATTACTTTTTATCCTTCTCTAGGCTTTGAGCTATTAAGTTCACCTAGGCCAAAAGGCAGCCTATAACTTTCCTTATCTTGCATGTTATAAATAGCCTACTATTGCATTCTTCTTTTTAGGATTTGATTAGAGAAGTTTTTCATATCAGTGATCATATCTCCAATTTCTCATTTCCTTAAGTTTAGTTCTTGAGATTTGTTTCCCTTTATCTTAGGGTTCATCTTGACCATTCTCTTTCAATATGATCTTTTCTTAAGCTTTCTAGTGTCGATATGGATTTCTAACTCTCTCCTCTCGTATTAGTCTAGATCATTATTTCTCTCTCTTTGGGTTATCTCCTTTTAGCTTATTAAAATTGATTTGGATCCTTAACTATAGATGGCTCATACTTTAACCAATGAAAATTTGACTTTAGCTTACCCTTCTTCTTCTCTAAGTCTTCCATTTTTTTTAGGAAGCTAGTTTTTTTTATCATTGATTAGGCTTTTATACTTTAGGATCAATGCAATCCTTCAATTACTTTTTGCACATGATAACTCATAATTCATCATAGTATATCTTGTAATGTGGGCACATTAGTTAACACTTTTCCTTCACACTATATTACTTTTATGAAGTCTAAATTGGATTCATCTTCCATTAATAAAGCTTTAAGAAAAAAGGGGGTGCATCCTAGTGGATCATCATGTTTGTAATATGCTACTATATTCACATAAATAGTTGAAAAATTTAAATTCATTTAAAGGTTCAATGTTGTTCATTCTTATAAGAAAAAGATCTTTGTTAACCAGCATCTCTTTCTCTTTACCTTGGTTATTGAATCCTAATCACCTTGCTTGATGGACTTTTCAACCATTTCCTTGAAATAAACACAATTATTAGTATTATGGCTAAACATGTTATGGTATTTGCAATATTTTCTATCTTTTATTTCTTCTTTTCGATAAAATTCTATGACCTTCAAACAACTTTATTTATTTATCTTTTAAAAAAAGGTTAAAAATTTAATCAACCTTACTAATATCAAATGAATATATTTTTTTCCTAATATAGGTCCATTTTATCATTTTTATCAACATGTTTTCATAGCAAGTATGTGTAAAGAGGGCTAATTTTAAGTTTAACTAATGGCATCTTATTGTTGCTTTCATCTTTTATCTCCTTGCTAATGTAAGCCATCTTTCCTTTTCAAAATGTGTGTGAGACAATCTTCTACCTTTCTCTTATTGTAACTACTCAATCTACCATACCTTATTAACTAGTTGAGCTATATTAATAATGTTTTAATTAATAAGTAACTTATAAGGAGCATAATCAAGTCTTGTGATTGTTATTTTCACAATGGTAATTTGCGCAAAACATTTGCTTCTCACTTGTTGAAATCTAATTAAATACTTCTTAGCCATCTTACTAGTTTCTTTTTTACATTGAATAAATTAGCCAAACTAACTTTTATTTCTCGTCTATAGAATTGATCATGGAATAATCTCTCCATATGAGCCTAAGGATGTATTGAATTAGGGCAATAACACTAAATACCATAAAAGGCCTATCTCGGTTAGAGAAAGAAGAAAATACCTTAGTTCCAAGAACTTATTTAAGACAAGTTCATGATATTCATCTATAAACCTAATGACATGTTTAATTGTTAATTAGTTATCCTCGCCTAAGAATAAGGTGAATTTTTGCACTTTGAACCTTTTTAGAAACTTAAGTTAATGGATCCATTTAAATAAAGCATCATGATAATTGGAATGCATCTTGCAATCCTTAAGTTGATTTAATAATTGTTCAACCAAGGTTTACAAGTTTAATTCTTGGTCCTATGGATGAAAACTAGGTTTGGGTTAATTTATTTATTTTAACATTTGTAGATTTGATTAAAATAATTCTCATGTGCCTCCTTATTTGCTTTTATATCCTTATCCTCAATTTTTTTGTTTACACTAGACACATTAGGCCGCTCTCCTTAGTTGTTCACTTTTACTTAGTATTTTTATGCGACTATTATGATCAGCCTCAAATGACTTAAATTTTGACACCTTAAACTTGATTTATTCTTTGCTAGAGAGCCTATTCTTTATTTTGACCACTGCCTTAGGTCCCTACCACTCCTTAAAGTGCTTATGTCACCTCATTTTGACTAGTGATAGTCTTCTCTAGTACAAGCCTTAAAATAATGGCAATTTGCTATGACAACATGTTGATCATGTTGTGATTACTTTCATCCATTTGTTATCGAAAGACTTGTATTGTTTAGGATTTCACAACATAGCCTCTACTATTTATCAAATCTCTTATGTGTGGGTGAATCTTATTATCATGACTATTTTGGCCATTAAATATGGCTACTTTGTTATTTTCATTTATTGTTAACATGCATAAGGCATTTCTTGCGGAAGACCAATACGCCTTCCATTATTGGCCTTTTGGTTGTTGTTCAACTTTTTATTATTTTTATTATTTTGACCTGCATGTTTATAATGGTTTAGGCAACCATCTTTCTAACTATCAATGTTTAGACTTTGCTAGTCTTAGCCAAAATGGCTCTACTTAAGTGTTTTAAATATCCATATTTTCCATATTATGATCTAAAACTTCATATTATTGACCATTCTTGGTATCTTCAACATATCCTTCCTAGAATAAAGAATTATCTCATGGAGAAGTAGAATTAGATTGATTCATGTTACTAGGATAAAGATTAATTGGTGATAGTGCAATTATGCTTCCTAATTGTATGGTTTTACCACCTTATAGCTACATAAAATAATTAGTGCAAACTACTTGACTAGATCTCATTAAGTATGCTAATTTATTTTATCCTAAAATAGTAATACTCAGTACAATGTCTTAAATTGGAATATCAACTTTAGGATCACAAAATAATGTTTGTGTACATAGTAATTTGGTTGAAGCACTAAAATAAGTAGTTACGAAATTAGATTTACAACATCATTAATAGTCATAGCACACAATTATTCAATCATGAATTATAAAATTCGCAAAGAATAATGAAAGAAAAACAATCTTACTTGAATCACCTATTTCAAACTTTCGAGCACTTTGATAGATCTTCTAGTGGATAAGAGCGCGTTAAGCTTGTTGGAAACTCTCACAATTTACTTATTAGATAGATGAACTTAAAAATGAAATGTCTAGGAATTGCTTTAAAAAATAGCAGGTCCTACTGCATGTGCAATTTGTTCTCTTCTAAAGTAATAATACTATGTATAATATACTAAAATGGAATACTAAATTTAGGATCATAATATAGGTTTTGTGTATATAATAATTTAGCTAGAGCACTAAAATAAATGGCTATAAATTTGGACTTACAACATCATCAACATTCATAGCACACAATTATGCAATAATGAATCATAAAATTTATAAAGAAAAATGAGTGAAAAGTAATCCTGTTCAATCATTAATTTCAAATTTTTTAGCACTTTGATAGATTTTCTAGTAGGTGAAAGTGCATTAACTTTATTGGAAACTCTTGCAATCTACTTATTAGGTGGATGAACTTAAAAATGGAATGTCTAAGAATTACTCTAAAAATTGGTAGCACAAATGCCTATAAAAGTTAGCAAAATGTTAAAACATAAAGTGTCTATAAATATGTGTATTAAAGTGTTAAATTTGCTAAAATGAGCCTTTTGCATGTTTAGATACATGTATTTATAGATATTATTGGATAGTTATGGGTACTAGGAAGTTACAGATGCAATGTGGGCGGTTATAAGGTACCAGTTCTTAAGGATATGTGCAAATGCTCCCTTTGGAGGTATCCCACTAGCAAATAACTTCCACTTAATACCAAAAGTGCTCTCCTAATTGCCTCTATTAATTTTATTAGCTACATCTCTTATTGAGGTTCTAATGGCTAAGGTTTTATGTTAGGATAACACCTATATGAAGAGGATTATTCCTCATAAAATTAAAAATTTTAGATTTGGATTATTTATGAGAGAGAATTAGCTATTGCCTTCTTTGTGAAAACATCATTCTATTTTGAGTTTTTGAATGAAGTTATAACTTATCAAGAGAGTCAACCTTTATGTTGTTAATCTTTGCTTAGTCAATGATTTATCCTTGTGGTATGATTCTTCTAAGTTTATTAGAGAATTTTCATCCTTTATGGCATTTTTTCATCATTTATTGCTCTTTTTTTTTTCTTCTAGAGTATGGCATGATTATCCTTCTATTTTCATTTGATTGGTTGAATTTTAGGTTGATCCATCAGTTAGGTTCTTCTCATTTGGTATTTAGTGCAAGGTATGATAATGTTCAACTTTATTTCTTGTCATATCACTTTTATTCTTCTATTTTATTACTACATATATTCCTTTTTTGCTATTCTAAGTTTTGTGTTATTTCACACCAATTTCTTCTTATTGTATTTGAATTCATGCATTACTTGCAATTTTATTGTCTCATCAATTTGCAATATGCTTGGTTACTGATTTTGTCTTATTCCAATTAATTTATGCCTTTTGATTTAAATAATATTCGTGTGTTAATTCATTTTTATTGCTATCTGATCAGTTGTCAAATTATATTAGTGAAGTTCTATACTTCATTACATTTAATCAATTTGCCATGGTGCTATTTCATCATTTCGAAAATTAATCCTTGCTTTGTCCATTACATGTTTGATTTCTTGTCTTAGTACATTTTGTATTATTTAGTCAGTTTCCAATTCCTTATATTGTTTTTTCTTATGAGTCTTCAATTTATTTGGTGTTATTTAATTCATTTTATATTGCATCTTAGTTTAATTATGTCATTGTTTAATCCAAATTATTCATATTATTTTCATTTGCAAGGTTGTCAAATTAGTTCATCTTTTTATCTACTAAGTCAAGTCTTTGTGTGTCCATTAGTTAAGATTATCACATTGTTTGCCATTTCAATTTAATTACTATTAGGTCTTGCTAATTTATTGCCCATTATCCATTTGTGCAATTTTGTTTAGTGTGTTAAAGTTTAAGTTACATGTCAATCCAATTACTATGTTACATCTTATTTTCATCCAAATTATCTTCATTAATGATGTCATTTGTCTTCAATACACTAGTTCTATTTAGCATTTGTTTAGTATTTATTTGTTTAAATTTTAAAGGATATTATAGTCCTATAATGTATTCAAAAAGTGCAAGTTAGAAAGATTGACATTCATAATTGAGTACTGATTGTGTTTTTCAATTGTTTATGGTCTATATTTTAGTTTGCTTATGCATTATCCTATCATGTTCTTCTCAACTTTAATTTCTAAATTTTCATGTCTTCTTTTACAATCTATCAATGTTGTTTTGCATGTGTGTCAATGTGCCACACTTGGCATTTTAATAATTAGGATCTTGCCGATGTTATTTGCTTTTGGTTGTTTGAGCAATTATAATTTGTCATTTTTATAACATTTTCAGCCTCTTGCAAAATTTGCAAATTACTGGTTTATCCAATTTATTTTATATTTTATTGCTTCGTATAGCATTATTATTATTCCATTTGCAAGCTGAGTTTGCCCCAAGTTTATAAGATTTGAGTAACATAAAATAAAAAGATGTAATGTTGAAGTAGTGTACAAAAAGTAGCATTTTGAAAAGAAAAGATACAAAAAAATAATTATGTTGAAGTATTGTGAAGAAAAAAAAATAATATGTGTGAAAAGAGAAAAGCAAAAGAAATAGATTATTATTGAAAAGAAAAGGAGTTATGGGATTATTGAAATCAAAAGAAAAGAACTAATGATGATTCTAAAATGAATTGAAGGAAAAAAAGTAAAGTGATTTAAGAGAAAAATAAACATGAAAAAAAATCATTCAAAAGAAACAAAAGTAAATGAAAAACAAAGAAATGTTAATTGTTGAAAAATAAAAAAATTATGAATTAAAAATAAAAAGTTATTTTAAGAGTGGGGGAAAAAACAAAAAATTCATAGAATGCTTTATGCTATCAATGAAGTTCTCATTTTGAGCTAATTATTAATTTTTTTTCCTTCATCTAAAATTTAGTCTTAGTTTGTTGTTTCCTTTCTTATCAATTTGGTCATAAAACTTTAAGTTTTTAAGTAATTTTTGTTTAACATCTTAGAGTATTATTTTTTCCCATTCTTTCATGTCCTTGATTATGGTCTTGAGTCCTTGTTTTTTTTAAGTCTTGTTTATCTTCTTTCTTCTATTGTTTGTTTAATCTTTGAATTTCAATTAATCCTTTTTCTTTGAAGTGCTACTTATTAAGTCTTAACTAGTTTCCTTCTTTGAATTTCCATTTGTTTTTTTTTTACTTAAGTGTCTTGTTATCACATTTCTTAAAGTGCTAAATGTTCCCTTATTATTCTACTTGTTGTTTGAACTTTGATTGGTGATATTGATTATCATAATTGTAGAATTTTATTTTATTGTGTCTCCTAAGTTCTTAAAAAACCATAAGAGGGAAGGCTAAGAATAGAAAAAGGCAAGAGTGTGTGCAATTATTCAAGTGTAGAAGCCTTGAATTAAAGTGTAAACATTAGTGGAATGCTTCTAAATTAAGTGAAAAATGTGCCTTTGTGAGGTATTTTCTTTTATTAAACCTATTCTTCTAAGTATTTCTTCTAAGATGTCAAAAGATGGGAGAGATAATGATATCAAGTCAACATTAAGGATCATAAAACAACAACTTGAATAATTTGATGAAAAATTTAGGAAGATTAAAGATAGGAAATCTCCAAGGAGCCAACATGGTGGAAGAGATAAAAGAGAATGAAAAGATAGAAAATGAAATGTTAGATATATTGAAGATAGAGTTAAAAATAAAAACAGAAGAAGTAATATAGAAAGAAAGCAATGTCATGAGTTTGAAAGGAGTGATAGAAAAGGTGAAAAGAGGAATGATAGAAGAAGAGATGATAGGCAAAGAATAGTTTATGTGGATTCTATACTTGATGATATAAAAAAGGAAGATTCCTTTATTCCAAAGGAGAAATAATTGGGAAGCCTACTTAGAGTGAGAAAAGAAAATAAAGTTAATCTTTAAATATCATTACTATTCTAAAAAGAAGAAAGTAAGGCTTGCCACTTTTGAATTTATTAATTATACTAGTTTTTGTGGGATCAACTTAAGTCATCTCAAAAAAGAAATGGTGAAAAGCCTATTGTCACTTGGGAAAAGATAAAAGCTATTATGTTGGTGTATGCTCTAGTAACCAATCATAGAATGATTGAATTTGCATACATATGATTTAAGTTTTTCTTATATATAAATAAATATATTTAGTTAATTATTATATTTAATATTATATCTATATAATTTGAATAAATATAATAATTATCTTTAGAATAATTTATATTGTTCCTAAAATATCCCTAAGTCAAGCATCATTGTTAACAAGGATAACAATATGCATTAAGACTAGTATATATGTTGACTAATGATTTCAATCATGAATATGAGATATCAAGTTAACTCATAAGTGCATGTTAGAGAACCAATGTACTAGATTGACTTACCATGAAAATGCTATATGGATCATAATGTTATAAGTAGTTCTTATAATGATAATCTCATGTTTGGTCCTTTGATCTAAAGTTACTACAATTTCCTACATGAGAAGTTATTTACTTTGATGCTATCAAATATCAACTATAATAGGGTTAGCTTAAAATATGGCAATTGAGTATACAACAAATCATGCAGAGGGATGTAAGTAATCTAAATATGATTTTGTCCTTTTTATGTAAAAAGAGTGATATTTGTAGGCCCCTCGATTAAATAATATTATGAAATACATGGTCATATTCAAATGGATTAATATATGATATTGGTCTATTTGTCTTGGTTAGTCTGCTCAAGAATTAAGAAACACATAGATTGAACTATGAAAAAGGTGACACATTCCATACCTTGAGTTCAATCTAAATGTCCAAGATTGAACATACATCATAACATATTTAAAATTAGATATTACTAGTTATAATGGTTTTGCAATATAAGGTAATAACTAGGTTGAACCCCTAGTGATTCACTTGATATATCCTTTCACAATGATTTATTAACTAAGATTACAAATAAAATGCAAATAGAATGCAAATATGTAGTATGGTATGCAAAATACAAAAGAAAATTGACTAAATGCAAACAGAACTAAATTAGGGGTTTTGATTCAAAATTTAAACAAAATGCATTAAGAAAATAGAACACAAAAATAACATAAAAAATCGATACACTAAAATTAATTTAAGGATTTAAGAGCTCTTGTATGGATTAATCACAAATCAAATATATTTGACAATTCTAATTAATTTTTTAACCTTGAATTATCTAAAATTCCTATAATAATTCATGAATTCTACATTATGTAACTATTTAGAATCTAATCAATTAAGATTAGCGAAATTAAGTAACCATTACAGTGATTAAGCAACTATAATTCAACATAAAAATAGATAAACATTAGAAGTCATAAGGTTAAATATAAATTATACTAAATTAACACTCAACTAATGCATATCCAAGTAGTCTACATAAAGAATGAAGGAATGAGAAAAATCAAGTAAAAAAAGTCAAAATTATAGCTTAAGATCTCATAATTCAAATAGGGATAGACCTTGTTCCTTAAATCAATAAAAAACTTAGCCTTACATGGCTAAAGAAGAAGAAACTTGAAGAAGAGAAGGAAGTTGTCTAATCTTTTATAAAAGTATGTAAAAATATTTTTCCCTTTAGAGGCATAAAATCCTAACCTAATTTACTATCCTCCAAAACTTAATGGACTAAGATCATCTGTCTTCTAAGGTTATAAAGAATAGAGCCTTACTAATTTTAAAAGCCTAGAACTTAATTTATAAAATAAAACATTACAAGAGTTATTATAGTAAAATCTCATAGGCTTGATTTCTAGCCAATGTAAGACTATTAAAGCTATATATTTTCACTAAGCTTTAAACATGAAACTTATTGGTCTAGATCTTAGGAAACTTTGAGCATTAATTTCACCCTGATTGAACATACAAAGCTCTAGATATTACCTAAAAATTGAAAGTAACTAGCTTTGACAAAAATAAAGTATTAACTTAGATAAATTTGACCTTTGAGACATGTGAACTAGGCTTTAATCAAAACATGAAAGTTGTAGAGCTTCCTTTAAGTTTTCCAATGATATAAAGGTTAGCCAAATTTAATATCTAAAACTCGAGATGTAACTAAAACTTAAAATAATATAGAAATTTAGCATTAACTGAATAATTTCAAAATATTATAAAACTAACACCTAAACACATAACAAAACTAATTCCATAAAATTAAAAATATGTAACATAATATAAGGCATAAAATAATAAAAAATAATATAGATAAAATCTTGCACATTAAGAACAAAAAAGACTAAACTGCACAGAATATTAGTCATAGAAAAGTTATGTCAAATCATTAATAATTCTCATTACCTAGGTGGTAATGATATATTGCTAGATATCATTCACTATTTGTGATACTAAAATAGAATTTTATGACCATTACTAATGTTATGAAAACTTATAGGATCGCACATATGGAATGAATCAAATATTATGGTTTTAGTGTAATTAAGAACTTTTGTTAGATTAAAGCTTCTAATTAAGAAAGGGCTAATCTGATTAGGCTTTAATAAGTAATAACACAATATGATTAGGTTATACTAAGGAACACTAGAATGGGCTAATTAGTAACTAGTCAAGTTTAAGCTTAATTAATAATCAAAGTCCAATTATCATTTTACTTAAGGTGAATTCTAAATTTTATTTATGAAGTAAAATATAATCAATTCAATAATTACTTAGATATATTTTGTGTGCGAGATAAATATATCAATTTTAAAAAAGAGATATGATGATGATCAATAAATCATTTAAATTAAGAAGGATATATATCCTAATAAAACAAAGATATTCTTATTACTTTTAAAACCTAATTATATATATTTGATATTATGAATATTAAAATAAATTCCTTTTCAAAAATACAATCACAACTATAATATAAAAAGATCTTAATAGCTAGCACTGCATTGTAAGGAGAGAAATCCCATTAGATCATATTAAAGTCTTTGAGCGTTCATATGGATACCTTAGAGATGTTGGCTTCTGACGGCATTCATGTTTTGATAGCAGTTTATTGATCATTTGTGAAGTTTATGCATTTATGAGTGTTGGTTAAATATGTGTCTATGTTCTTGATTTAATTTGCATTAATTTGGAATCATACATTAAAGGTATATATTTTCTATTAGTTTACACTTCTTTCTCTTGTATCCTTGGTAAGTTTTAGAGTAATTTTCAAATTCTTTTGTTGTGCTTTTCTAATCTAAAACTTAACATATTATAAAGGAAAAACTTATTCCTAGCTCTTCAAGGTATGGTTACCATTCTAGTTCTTCTTGGAAACCTTAGAAGGAAGAGGTTAAGAAGAAAGAAGATAAATACATTCAACACAAAGTAAAATTCTCATCAAAGCCTAAAGGTGAATTGTTAGAGAGTAAAGGTAAAGTTGAAAAGCATAAAAAACATACTTATGACAAGTGCTTCAAGTATTTGGAGCATGGTTATCATGCTATTGTTCAATTAAGAAAGCCTTGAAATTTAAAAATCTTTAGGAGAACTAGCTAAGAAGAAAGTGAAGAGCAAAGGAAGAATATCTTCCACACTAGATTCAACATCACATATAAGATGTGTAATTTTATTATTAATAATGGAAATTATGTTATTATAGGTAGTACCTAATAGTAGACAAATTAAACTTGCTTACTTTCTCACACTTTACACCATACAAGTTATAATGTTTAAATAATAGTGATGAAGTAAAGATGACAAAGCAAGTGTTTTTTTTTTTTATAATTTGTAGATACCAAGATGAGGTGCTTCATACTGTTACTCTTATAAATGCTTGCCATTTATTACTTGTAAGACCTTAGCAATTTGATAGAAAAGCAACTTATAATAGGGTTCTTAATAAGTATAGTTTTGAAATGAATAAGAGATAATTAACTCTAAAATCTTCACCCCCAAGAAAAAGTATATAAAGATTAACTAAGAATACAAAGGAAAATAGAATAAGAAGAAAAGAAAAGGAAAAAGGAAGAAAAGAAAAGAGAGGAAGAAAAGAATAAAGAGGAAAAGAGGGTAGAGAAAAATGAAAATCATACAAAGAAAAAGAATGGTTACGAAAAGAAAGAAAATTAGAGTTAAGAGAAAAAGAGAGTGATTATATTAAAAAAGAAAAAAAATAATGTTAAGGCAAAAACAAGAAAAAGAAAAATTGAGCATGATTAGAAAAATAAGTGGAATAAAGAGTGTTTTCTATATTTCTAGGCTAATTATCTTGTATAAGAAAGCCTATGAAAATGGTAAGAATCTTAAATATGTGTTGCCAAGTGCTTATGGTTTTATTTTATAGAAATCCCAAGATGTATTGCAAGAGAATCTCTAAAAGAATTACTATATGTAGGAAGGAAAGTGGCTCAAGTGAAGCAAGGTGACAATATTATAATAGTTGATATGTTATCTTTGAGGTATACTTTCATCTCTACTTGGCATGATAAATTATGAGGTTTTGAACATAATAAGAATACTTTGCATACAAAATTGTCAAGTTTTAAGTATATTATGAATTTATATGTGAATGATTATGGTTTTGCTACCCTTTCACTTGACTTAGCTACTCTTCAACGTATTGATTATGTTTCACATGTTAATGTTTGTAAGAAAATGGTTTTTGGAAACATCTATAAGCATGATAAATTTTTGTTTAGGAAAAATAACTTATATGTGCCTAAAAGTTTTCTAAGAGATTTGCTTGGTAAAAAAGGCCGTGATATTGGTGATCTTGCTTTAGTTAATGATATTCTTGATGATTTGCATTATCCTTATATATTTTTAAAAAAATTGTTCTGAAAAGTGGAAATTATCAAATTTGCATGAGAAAAGGTATAGAGTGGATAAATGCTTTCAAAACAAAATATGGTTTGTATAAGTGGTTGATTTTGCTATTTAGTTTGTTTAATACACTAAGTATTTTTATAAGCTTAACCAATCATGTTTTGTGTGTTTTCAAGAATAAACATATTGTTGTTAGCTTTTATTTTATCTTGTGCCTAAAGGATGGATTTCATTATTGCTATTTGAGAATTAAAAAAAATAAATTTCTCACACCTTGAAGATATTCTTATGCATAGTAAAAGCATAAATGAACATGTTAATTCTCTGAAATATGTTTTGCAACCTTTTAAAATGAAAAGTTAAGTGGCAATTTTACAACATGTTCATTTTACATAAAAAGAATTGCATTCTTGAGCAGTATTGTGTGTGTAAAGAAATAAAGGCAGATTAAGTAAAAATTAATGCAATTGAAGAATGACCTTAAGAGTTTTTACAATTTGGCTAACTCTTGTAGGAAGCTTGTGAAGGATTATTTTACTCCACTAATACCATTGATTTTAATTACTTCCCTAATTTTGTTAATTTTATATTTGATTTGACTAATTATTGTTTAATGATGTCAGTGGAAAAGAAGATTCTTAGATCTGAGTTACATCCAAGAGGAGATGATTCATTTAAATTTCTTAAAGAAATAGTAATTATGCTTCCAATCTGATTTCTCATGATAAATTTAATATGAGTGCTTCTTTTAGTATTTTTAATTTTATTCTTTTTTATGTAGGTTTCAAAGATTCAAGAATGAATCTTTTTGAAAAAAAAAAGGGGATATGATATGATCCTAAATGAGGTGACCATAAAAAGTTATTTAAGAGAATAAAAAATATGCTTTAATGGTCAAATTAAAGGGCTTGGATGCATGGTAAGAGAGCTTGGAATAGCTTTGAAAAGTTAGATAAGTGCATTATGTGTATTTAGGCTAAAATGGGATAATAATTGAATACCACATTTGATTATACCTTTTAGATTTTACTTCTACCTTCTAATAATTGAATATTATATTTGATTATTACAACATTTTGTTCAATATTCGAATAGTATATTTGAATATCTCTTAATCTAATGCATAATTTGGAAATGTTGGATCTTGTTGCATGTTTCTTATATTCTAAGTCATGTTTGGCAATTTATTTGTTAGTATATTTTTAGTCTATTATTTTTTTCATTTTATTTTGCACAATGTTAGTTATTTAATTAGTTTCTTAGTTTAGGCTTAATTGAGTTCACCTGAGCCCAATTAGTTTAAGTTGACTTGTTAATTTTTTAGCTTATATAGGGAAGGTTGTTCTGTATAGAATTCAAATTTTAAGATTTGGATCATTTGTGATGGAGAACTTGATATTGTCTTCTTTGTGAAAGAGCATTTTTTTAAGCTTTTTAATGAACTTATGACTTATTAAAGGGATTCAACCTTTGTGGTATCGATCTCTACTTTTCAAGAATTCATCTTTTAGCATGATTCTTTTACACTTAGTAAAATATTTTCATCCTTTATGCAATGTCCTTGATCACTTATCATTTTTATTCTTTCTCTTTGAGAATGGGGCATAACCATCTTTTTGTTTTTGTTTGATTTATTAAAGTTTAGGATGATCCTTTAGTTAGACTTTCATCTTATAACTGCTTATCACATTCAATTTGGTGAAAGTTGCATTCAAGAGTATAGTTTTGAAAAAGCTGAATGTGTCATCCATTTACCTTATAGCATTTCCTAACAAGTTTACAAACAAATACCATATCAAATAAAAAAAAAAAAATTAATGTGATAAGGTTAAGTAAATGTAAACCCATAATTTAGATAGTTTAGACAAGTAAACAATGAAGGACTCATAATTTTGCAACATCAATTAACATGCATACTAAATGTTAAAAGAATGAATCATACATAGCATTGTGATTCATTATGCACTCATTTAATCTTGACCCAGTACAAACCATAACAATAAAATATGAGGGAAGATGAAAATAGATGTCAATAAAAGCATTATACAAAATTATGCACAAAAATTTTCAATTGTTGCAAATCCACACCTATCAACCACAAATCAATTGCAAAATATATACACATGTACACATGATAGATTTAGGATTTATATAATTATGAAGTTAACTAACATAATTAAGGACCTGAACATAGATATTATAAAAGAATGTATTGACAATTTAGAGGTAAACAATTTCCAATTATAAGAGCACAAACATTTAAACAAGCAATAAACTCTAACCAAAGATTAAAAAGGTTCAAGCTTATTATAAATCTTATACAAAAGTTTTAGAGGGGAAGTTTCAAAATGTATTGACAATTTAGAGTTAAATAATTTCAAGTTATAAAAGCACAAACATTTAAACAAGTATCAAACTCCAACCGAAGATTAAAAAGGTTTAAGCTTAAAGCAATGTTATAAATCTTCTACAAAAGTTTTAGATAGGAAGTTTTACTAAAACTATTGCAGGGAAATTAAATGATTAAAGTAGAAAAAGAATTATAGTTGGAAAGTGTAACTCCCTCACTTATTAACACCTTAATCTTCGTTAAATAGATAACTAACGCATACTAATTTTCCTTCTACTCTGAACTAGCTCACAATACCACGAATATTCTGTATCTCAAACGCTTTAGGCAAGGGTCATGTCATTATATAAAAGTTCGATTTACAAAAATATACATCCATCATATACAATATCCCCAACTATATACACATATATTTTTTTTATCACATTTACAATCTCAAAATATTATTGTCCTTTGTCATGAGAGCCTCTGGAAGCATCACCTGGAATAGTTAGTAACAATACAGAAAAACATAAGAAACAGAGTTTCCCAGTAGCTAGCTATTGCCATGAAAACATATCAAGCCATTCCAGATCCTTAAGCAAATAAAACATACATTTCAAAAACAACTAATCATTTCTCATCTCTTTATCATCTCATTCCGTACCATTGTAAGAAACATACACTGTACACAACAATCATCAAGCCCATTCAAGGACTTATCTCAATCAATATTTAGATGGCCATCACTAGATAATCGTACCTAGGCCTCATATACAGCATCACGCTGTCTTCCCGGGGAAAACTTAGGCCATAGGCCTTACTCACACAGTATCACACTGTCTTCCCGAGGTACTCTAGAGGCCATAGGTACCACACACATCAATTTTCATTACCATCCCGGGGAAAACTCAGGCCATAGGCCTTACTCACACAGTATCACACTATCTTCCCGGGGTATACACCACATAGCTATTTCATACACATTCCATATAATGGCAAAATATATCGAAAATCATATAAATAGAAAACAGAGCTTAAGGATAAAGCTAGCTACCTTTCACAAGCTTCCAATGTGATGTTCCCTTTTGTTCTCACCAAAAACTCCTTTACACTTCCTCTTGCCTTTGCAAGTTGTTACTCTTTAGTCTATACAAATACACATCATAATTTCTTATTAGAACATCATCACTTTCCCTAAACCTCATGTATTCTTTATTTTCCCCACTTAATTAAATGCATACTTAGATGCTCTATACTTTGTTTTCAAGCCTTGTGATGACACATAAGAACATTAGAAAAGGACCCAGGGATAAAGCCATGCAAAACATGAAGAAGTAAAGCCAAAAAGCTCACTTAACAAAGAACACGGGGGTCCCATACCCCGTGTTCATGGCCGTGTTCCTTACTGGTTCACTTCTGGGCTACTCGACAAAGAACACGGGGGTGAACACGGGACGTGTTCTACCCCGTGTACCTTACTGCCCTTCTGTCCTGAGATAAACACGGAGAGTGTTGCACCCCGTCTAGCACACAGATCAGCTTCGACGAGGAACACGGGGTACAACACGGGCCGTGTTCTACCCCGTGTACCTTGTTGATCCTCCGAAAACACTTTAAACACTAAAACTCCTTCCTTCCTTCTTTTCCATATTATGGTTTTAGCTTCTCAAAAGGGAAAAAGCACACAAACACCTTCACAACTCAAAGTTTCAACTTCCATAAGCTTCATAAATTCATAGAAATTATTCTAACTTCATCATTTTAGCCAAATTCCCAACATACCATGCCAACTCTACACATGCATCATTATACCCCTAAAACCCAAATGTGTTCATCATGTTTCTTGCTCTTTTCACACCAAACCAAAGCCATAGTTTAACATAACAACATCTAAAACACTATTAAACATATTCAAATCATCCTAAACTCCATGTTCAATCACCCTTAACCACACCAACCTCAAGATTTCAAGAAAACTAAGAAGAGCACAATAAAGAGCTTTTAGAGGAGAACAATTTTACCTCTTGCTACAACTTGAAAATCCTCACTTGGAGCTCCCCAAACTTAATCAAACTTGAGCTTTTCTTCACTCTAAGCACACCAATGGATAGAGCTTTATGAGAGGAGCAACTTTCCCTTCTACCACTAAGCTTAAAACTCACTATTTTTGGGTGAAAAACTCAAAAGAAACTTTCTCTCTCTTTCTCTCTCTCTCCTACACGTCTCAAGCTTCTTTCATGGAGTTGCTGCAGCTTTTTGGAGAAATGGAGAAGAAAGAAGACTTTTCATGAAGCTTCTAGGGGCATTCTTGCCATTTTGACAATTCTCAAGGGTATTTTAGTCCTTTTTCACCAAAAGTAAGGCTATTCTTGCCATTATTTTTCTAACAATGACACTTGTCATAAATCCATTGGTCACACTAATAAAAATCACATATTGCACCCCAAAACTCTTGGTTATTCATATTAGATCCCAATTCCTTAGTTATTTCACTTTAACCACACCCGATTCTGCACTTTTGCAAAATAGTCCATAGGGTTTCTGTCTATTTAAAATTCCTTACACTATCAGACTTAGACAACTTCCCTTTTTAGGGTTTTCTAACCTCCTCTGATCATTCATACTGCTTAGGGAAATTAATTCTTTCCCTACTATCCTTTTCCTTCAAAATTTCATTTACCCTTACACTTAATTCCTTTCAACTTGAGATTCACCCACCAGGCTAATTCAAACATGCTCTTCGTTTCTACAGCCTCAGAAAATAAAGACTCAAATAATAGAATTGAAAATTCGGGATATTACAGAAAGGTTCACCATGCACACAAAGGAGCATAATTGCTTATAGGAGAATTTGACAAAACCTACTATAATCCAAAAGATCTTGTATGTTGACTATATTGTTCTCACTTTTAACAACGAAGGAAAAAGAAGGGTTAAAGCATAGCATTTTGGAGAACAAGGAAAAGACTCTCTTTCACTACAAAAGTAACAACAAGAAATGATCATTATGTAATAAGCATATGCTAATGGCCAATAACCCAATTATTGTAGTGAATAGAGGAAGTATAGCATATGGCATAAAATGCAATCCAAAAAAATGAAAATTTTGAAAGTAAGACAATAATTTTTCAAATTTTCAAACACACATTAGTACAAAATGAACATGCCTAAATTGAAAAAACGATGTAAATCTTATAGGCTTTCAAATTTTACATTTCTATTAAGTATCATAAAATTTTAATGATTATAACTAAATAGCTCAACTACAACCCTATTAGAATGTATGCTAAAACTACTACTACAACTTCCCACCACACTAGAACATGGAATAACTAATTTGATTTTACCTTAAAAATAATTAAATTAAATATAAGGGAAAAAATAATCAAGTTCCCATGTCAATTGAGTGAGTATCAAAAGAAATTTTTCATATTCCAAAACAAGACAATTTAAAAGCCATCAGTAAAGGGATTAAATTTACATTTTCATGACAAAAATCATTAAAAAAAATTTAACTAAGCTTGATTAGGGTTTTTATTGATAAAGACATGAAAATGGAAATGCAAAAGCCATTTGTGTTAAAAAAATAAGTAAGGTTGAAGGCCTAAGATTATTGATAAATGTACAAATACACTTAAATTCTATGTGTTTTATCACTCATTTGCTTAGTATTTTGTGCAAATTGATTGAAAAGGATACTTAAATGCTCTATATTTTGTTTTCAGGTCTTGAAATGACACATATGAGCATTAGAAAAGGATTCGAAAGCAAAACCATTCAAATTGTGAAGAATTGAAGCAAATTTGTTCACTCAGCAAAGAACATGGGGTATGGGAACCCCGTGTTCATGGCCGTGTTTCATTTTGGACTGCTTCGAGACTTCACTGAGCTGCCCAGAGAAGAACACGGGGTTGAACACGGGACGTGTACTAACCCATGTATCTTACTGCCATTCGCTTCTAAGGTAAACACGGGGAGTGTCACACCCCGTGTAACTTGCTGATCAGTCTTCGTTGAAGAACACGGGGTACAACATGGGATGTGTACTACCCCGTGTACATTACTGCTTGGCACTTCGCTGAAGAACACGGGGCGTGTCGCACAACGTGTTTCGTGCTGCTCAACTTTTGCTGAGAAACACGGGGTACAACACGGGCTGTGTTGACCCCGTGTACATCACCAATATAAGTTTTGCGCGAAATTTTGAAAAGGGAGACGAAGGAGAGGAAGAAAACTGAGAATTAACAAGGAGAGCTGCTGGGAGAAACCTTAGGGGAGATTCAAATCAACCAAGGGCATCACCTAGCGTGGATTCAAGCAAGAAATTGAAGAATCAAGCAAGAAATTTATAGATCTTCATGGACTGTTTGACTTCCCTCTCTGTTTTCTTGTTTTCTTCTAATCTTGTAATGTTTTCACACTAAACCTTTGCGCTTAGCTTGGGTGAACTTGTTCATGGATTTATGGATTTGAATTTTATATAATCTAGCTTGATTTACTATTGATTTATGATTTGATTATGCTGATTTGATTGGAACAAGCCAATATATCCGGAATATTGGATTTGTGTTTTGGATTAATTGATTCTAGGTTGAAATGACCAATTGATTAATCGGATCTTGCATGATCATTGGGAATATCAATTAGACTTAGGAATTAAGCTAATTGGATTCTTTTGCACAGGATGAAATGTCCAAGAATGGATTCTAAGCAAAGTTAATGCAACCTAGATGAGTGATTACTAGAGTAATTCTGGGCACTTAATCTCTTGGTTAGTAGCTAGTAGCCTTGCAATGAGGTATAACTTAATTTTGGTAATCCAGCAATCTTAATTAACAGTAAACTAAGTTAGAGAAGTAAATTCATTCCATAATGAAGTGTGCAAGGGATCCTTAAGCTGAGTATGCTTTTATTCCATTGAATCAAACTTTATTTTTGATAGCTAAGCTCTATTTTACATTTCACTCTTGATTCTCGAAATCAATTGATCAGCTTAGATAATTTTACTTGAGATTTAGTTAATACTCAACCTACAATCCCTGTAGAGAACGATAATCTTTTATACTATAACTCGACTTAACCCGTGCACTTGCGGGATTCTAAGGTTAAGTTTTTGGCATCGTTGCTGGGGATTGTATCTAGTTGATATTAACAGCAAATTTTGAGTGAATTAGACTAGGCAATTCTTTTTCTTTTACTTCTTAATTCATCTTGTTCTGATTTTTCTTATTTTTTTTATACAGCATTTCTTTCTCACCTTGTTTTGTTTGAGTGCTACTTAATCATTTTGCAAAAAATCTATTATATGCGAAGAAGAAGTCTTGAAGGAATTCTTGACTTAGATCCAGAAATTGAAAGAACTCTGCATAAGGGAAGAAGAGAGCAGCAGTCAGTTCACATCCAAGAAGAAATCTATACTAAACCAGTAATTCAAGACATGGACAATAGATCACTTAGAGAGTTTGCAGCACCCGATGCCACTGGTCTTTAATCCAGTATACGAAGGCCCGCTGTTGAGGCAAACAACTTTGAATTGAAGCCAGCTTTGTTGTCTATGATGCAGCAAAACCAGTTCGGTGGATTGCCAATGGAGGATCCCAACCTCCACATCTAGATTTTCCTAGAATACTGTGATACAATAAAGATCAATGGTGTACAAGCGGATGCCATCAAGCTTAGACTCTTCCCATTCTCCTTAAGGGATAGAGCAAGAGCTTGGTTACATTCATTACCAGCCGGATCAATTACCACATGGGAAGAGCTATTGAGGGCTTTCTTATCAAGATACTTTCCTCCAAGCAAGACTGCCCAATTGAGGAATGAAATCACTACATTTTCTCAAAGAGAAGGAGAATCACTGTTTGATGCTTGGGATAGATACAAAGAGCTATTAAGGCTGTGTCCACATCATGGATTAGAAAAATGGCTTGTTCTTCATACCTTCTACAATGGTTTGAATTACAACACTAAGCTTACTGTGGATGCTGCTGTTGGAGGTGCCTTGATGAATAAAAGATTGGATGAAGCTTATGAGCTAATTGAAGATATGGCTTTGAACCATTATCAATGGTCAAATGAGAGGGGACCTTCAAGGAAAGCAGCAGGGAAGTATGAACTAGACGCTTTTAATCATTTGTCTGCTAAAGTAGATGCATTAGGAAGCCTAGGTAGCAAGGTAGATGCACTTATGGCTAAGTTCAATAAATTTCATGTTAACAGTGTAAATACAACAGGTGCTACTGACATTCCTTGTGAGATTTGTGGAATTACAGGGCATATGGCAGCTGAATGTACATTGGGGCAAGATTTTACTGAGCAAATGAATTATGTGAATAACAATGGGTTTAGACAGAAAAATTCAAATGAACCATTTGGAAACACTTATAACCCATCATGGAGGAATCATCCAAATTTCTCCTACAAGCCCACCCAGCCATACAACACTCCAAACACCACCAATAGACCACCACCACCCAGTTTCCAAGGTCAAAGATCATACAACCCACCAGCCCAAACCTCTTCCACTACCAAATTAGAAGGCCTCTTGGAGAAATTTCTTATTTCTCAAGAGAAGACCAATGAAGAATTTAGACAGCATGGTAGAGCCATGGAAGACTCAATTAGGCAACTATCTTCTAAGGTAGATTCCTTGGCCACTCATGGAAAGATGCTGGAAACTCAAATTGCTCAACAAGCTTCTGCATCTTCTTCAAGAGCTTTTGGCCAACTCCCTGCTCAACCGGAATCAAATCCTAGGGAGCATTGTAAGGCAGTAACTCTTAGGAGTGGAAAATCATTGAATGATTCGATTGCCACTCAAGAAAGTGAAAAGGAGATAAGTGTGGGAGAAGCAAAAGGAAGGCACCAAGGCCTCAAATCCCATTGATGCTGAAGGGAAAGAAGGGGAGTTACTAGATAAGTCCAAATATGTCCCTCCGGAATCGTACAAACCGCCTATCCCTTATCCTCAAAGATTAGCCAAGGCTAAACTTGATAAGCAGTTTGGAAAGTTCTTGGAAGTGCTGAAAAAGCTGTACATCAATATCCCCTTCGCTGATGCACTTTCACAAATGCCTTCATATGCTAAATTTTTGAAAGACATTCTCTCCAACAAGAAGAAGCTAGAGGAGCATGAAACTGTAGCTTTAACTGAGGAGTGTAGTGCCATTATCCAAAAAAAGCTACCTCCTAAGTTAAAAGACCCAGGCGGTTTCTCCATTCCTTGTGTGATAGGAAATGTTCCAATTGATCGGGCATTATGTGACTTAGGAGCGAGTGTAAGCCTTATGCCATTGTCGGTTACAAGGAGGCTGAATATAGAAGAGATGAAGCCCACCACAGTTTCACTTCAACTTGCCGACCGTTCAATGAAATATCCAGTAAGTATTCTTGAGGATATACCTATCAAAGTTGGTAAGTTTTTCATACTAGTTGATTTTGTTGTGCTTGAAATGGAAGAAGATTCACAAATTCCTATCATTTTGGGTAGACCATTTTTAGCCACTGCTGGTGCTATAATTGATGTAAAAAATGGAAAACTTTCATTATCTATTGGGGATGAAAAGGTTGAGTTTAATTTGAATGAATCTATTAAATCACCTGTTTATAAAGATTCAATATGCAGGATTGATATGGTAGATAAGGTTGTGAAAGAAACCCTTATGACAGGGTGCCTTCAAGATCCACTTGAAGCATGTTTAGTAAAAGATGAAATTGCTGAAAACAAGAAGGTTGTTGAATATGCAGAATTTTTGGAGGCAAGCCCACCACTTGATGGCCAGAGATTGCAGCATTATGTTGCTGGACCACCAATAATGGAAGCTCCAGATTGATAAAAACAGGGGTCGAGCTTATGACCTTAAACAAGCGCTTCTTGGGAGGCAACCCAAGCTTATTTTTCTATTTTCTTATTTTTAAATCTTAGTTTTCTACTTTTCAATCTGAGTTTTTGAGTAGTAGAGGCATTTAAGTCATGAAGTGTTGATGTAGGATGACCATTTTTGCATGTGGACTTTGTTTTTGAGGTAGATTAGGCATGAATGCATGTTTGTTGTTTGTTTTCTTGCACAAATGGCTCAAAACATAGTCCAGTGAGAAACACGGTGTGAAACATGGGCCGTGTTATATCCCGTGTTCCTCACTGTTTGGCCACTTTCAAGGAACTTGTGATTTTCATCGCATTCCAGTGAGAAACACGGTGTTTAACACGGGACGTGTTCTACCCCGTGTTCCTCACTGTCTGGTTCGCATAAAAGCCTTGTGATTTTCCTCTATATCTTTATTTCTATTTCTATTGTTCTGTACATATATTGACTATGCACTTTCATTTACTCTTTATTATATTACCTATTTCTCTTTTATTTTCTTACACTTTTGATATTAATATCTGTAATAATTAACAGCATTTCTTTTCTAGTATTGTATTTTCTTTCTTTTAGATTACCAGTCTCCTCTCTCTCTCTCCTACTCTATCTCTACTTCTGGATCTCCCTGCGGTATATTGGACACCATACTCCATTTGTTAGGGAAGTTTCAGTCCCCCATCTATACTCTGTCTCTTTTCCCATCTACTCTTTTGTATATTGAGGACAATGTCCAATTTTAAGTGTGGGGGAGCAGTGTTTTGCAATGTTTTGCACTTGAACTTGCTTGATTGATTTAGAGTACTGAAATTTGCTCCAATTTCAATGATATATAAAAAAAATGATGAAAATAAAAAAAAAGTGTAAATAAAAAAAATTTCAGGCAATCTTTTGAATAAAGTGATTACTTCATGCCTTGTTTCTTTAATGAATATTTGGCAATTTAGTAAGGAAAATCTAAAGCTTGAGGCTAAGAGTAATGAGCATAATTGACCCTTGTGAGATTTGAGCCTTTTGAGCTATTTTCTCATTAGAAATTAAAGCTCATTTTTCTTCTTGAGGGATTATGTCATCACTCTTGTCTTTGTGCTTTAGAACTTGCATTTTCTCTTTTTGAGGCTACATTTTATGTATTTTGCATGTCAAAAATGATGAGGCCATATTGCTTTACCCTTTTTATTTGCTTGGCTTATTTGAATCTTCTTCTTTAATTTACCTTAAACTTTTCAGCTTTTTCCCTAGTTAGCCACCTTGAGCCTTGGACCCTCATTTCTAGCCTAGCCATACCATGTACATCCCAAGCCACTGCCCAAAGTGAACTTGAACCTTAGAGTTTGAGGGAACTTAGACATATTGTATGAGTTTGGCTGTCACTTAGAGGTCCTTACTTAGTGCTGCTAGTTGGATAAGTTGGTTTGTAGCCTTGACTGTTAAAAAAAAATATCAAACAAATAATAATTAAAAAAAAAACAAAAAAAACAACAAAACACCATAAAAAAAATGGTGTTAAATAAATAATTTAGGAAGAAAAAAAGGAAGAAAAGCTTGTTGGGAATGAAAAAAAAATGTTATGTTTGCTGATTTATTTGTATAAAAAGAAAAAAAATGATGAAATTCAAAAGGAAAAAAATGGAGGTTGATGCAAGGTGTTATTTTAAGCTGAGTAATGGAACTTGACAATGGTCAAATTCATGACCAATGTGTCTTTTTCCTTCAAACTCATGGTTCTATCACTTTTGACCCTTTGATGTTCCTTCCCCCTGTCCTCACCCTTTTTTTCCCTAATAAATCCCTCTGATTTGCATGCATTTTACATTATAATAGTGGAGATTAGAGTTTGTGCAAGCATATGGTAGCATTAAGTCTTGAACTGATTGACTTGAGAGTAAACACAAGCCTTGTTTTGAGAGTGAGAGTAAACACTTTACCTGTGAGGCTATTCTCTTTTGCTTCTATGCTGAGGATTGACTTGTTTAGTTGCTTTATTTTCATTTAGTTGCTCGACATGACATGATCCTAATCTTTGATTTGTTGAATGATAGTTTGATTATAAAAAAAAAAGAAAAGAAGAAGAAAAGAAGAAAAAGAAGAAAATAAAAATTAGAGTAGATTTTCTTGTTCTCTTATTTCCTTGCTCGAGGACGAGCAAGATTCAAGTGTGGGGGAATTGATAAATGCATAAATGCACTTAAATTCTATGTGTTTTATCACTCATTTGCTTAGTATTTTGTGCAAATTGATTGAAAAGGATACTTAGATGCTCTATATTTTGTTTTCAGGTCTTGAAATGACACATATGAGCATTAGAAAAGGATCCGGAAGCAAAACCATTCAAATTGTGAAGAATTGAAGCAAATTTGTTCACTCAGCAAAGAACACGGGGTATGGAAACCCCGTGTTCATGGCCGTGTTTTATTCTGGACTGCTTCGAGACTTCACTGAGCTGCCCAGAGAAGAACACGGGGTTGAACACGGGATGTGTACTAACCCATGTATCTTTCTGCCATTCGCTTCTAAGGTAAACACGGGGAGTGTCACACCCCGTGTAACTTGCTGATCAGTCTTCGTTGAAGAACACGGGGTACAACATGGGACGTGTACTACCCCGTGTACATTATTGCTTGGCACTTCGCTGAAGAACACGGGGCGTGTCGCACAACGTGTTTCGTGCTGCTCAACTTTTGCTGAGAAACACGGGGTACAACACAGGCCGTGTTGACCCCCGTGTACATCACCAATATAAGTTTTGTGCAAAATTTTGAAAAGGGAGACGAAGGAGAGGAGGAAACTGAGAATTAACAAGGAGAGCTGTTGGGAGAAACCTTAGGGGAGATTCAAATCAACCAAGGGCATCATCTAGCGTGGATTCAAGCAAGAAATTGAAGAATCAAGCAAGAAATTTGTAGATCTTCATGGACTGTTTGACTTCCCTATCTGTTTTCTTGTTTTCTTCTAATCTTGTAATGTTTTCATACTAAACCTTTGCGCTTAGCTTGGGTGAACTTGTTCATGGATTTATGGATTTGAATTTTATATAATCTAGCTTGATTTACTATTGATTTATGATTTGATTATGCTGATTTGATTGGAACAAGCCAATATATCCGGAATATTGGATTTGTGTTTTGGATTAATTGATTCTAGGTTGAAATGACCAATTGATTAATCGGATCTTGCATGATCATTGGGAATATCAATTAGACTTAGGAATTAAGCTAATTGGATTCTTTTGCACAGGATGAAATGTCCAAGAATGGATTCTAAGCAAAGTTAATGCAACCTAGATGAGTGATTACTAGAGTAATTCTGGGCACTTAATCTCTTGGTTAGTAGCTAGTAGCCTTGCAATGAGGTATAACTTAATTTTGGTAATCCAGCAATCTTAATTAACAGTAAACTAAGTTAGAGAAGTAAATTCATTCCATAATGAAGTGTGCAAGGGATCCTTAAGCTGAGTATGCTTTTATTCCATTGAATCAAACCTTATTTTTGATAGCTAAGCTCTATTTTACATTTCACTCTTGATTCTCGAAATCAATTGATCAGCCTAGATAATTTTACTTGAGATTTAGTTAGTACTCAACTTACAATCCCTGTGGAGAACGATAATCTTTTATACTATAACTCGACTTAACCCGTGCACTTGCGGGATTCTAAGGTCAATTATGACTATCTTTTTTAAGCAATTTGCATATTCAAAATGCATTGTGTTTTTTTTTACATACCTTAACTATGGAGCAAAGCCTAAACCTTTTTCATATGAACACTATACATTGGGACTGTATATATCAATTGGCTTTATATGGTGAACAAGTAAATAGAGATAATATTAAGAAGTATGTATAACCTTATAGTGCATTTAAAAGGCAAACACTTGACTAAGATCAAGATTAGTATAATTCCACTCATCTTGGTAATTCACTCTATTAAAATTTGTGAAAGGAGTTAAAGTTACATCCTTTTTATTATTTGCTATCAGATATAATAGAAGTGACTAAAGATTAATGCCTAAAATATGGACCATGGTATAATAATACCATTGGGAACAATATAAATTAATAAAAAATTTGTAACACAAAATGCTGCTTTAACTATAGCAAAGATGCAAAGATGAGATATAAATATTTGTAACTTTGACATAGAACTAACAGAATAACTTTTCAAATTTGAACATGATTGAGAAAATTGGGGATATTTCATACTTTATTAACTTGAGTTATCATCTAATTGTGTGTAAATGCCTTTTTTATATTCACAAAAAATGTTATAGATTATAAAAAATCATATACACATGAAAAAAGCTAATTTAATGGATACAAGGGATTAAATATTACATCTATTACATAAGTTAGAAATACAAGTCTTTGGTAATAGATAAACCACCTAATCCAATGATAATATTAAATATATAATTTAAAAAATAAAAATAAAAATAAAAATCTTAATTGATTGAATTCAAATAAAGCAAGAAAAATTTATGCTAGAAAAAAATTCAATCATGTTTATAATGTTCTATATTCTCATCTTTTTCTCAATCACCAAACACAATTTTCATGGCATTCATGGAAGAAAGATATTATGTATAAGTTTTCAGCTTTTTATGAATCATTTCCTCTATTCTTTCAACAACCAAGCAACCAAACATCCATGTAAATATTTAAGGGGTAAATTAAATTCATTTTTCCTAATATTTGACTTAAATATATCAATGTGCAAAATTTTATCTATATTATTTTCTCCTATTTTATGCCCTTTAGTGTGTTATATATACTTAATTTTATGGACTTGGGCCTTGTTATGTGATTTGGGTTTGGTTTTACAATATTTTAAAATTATTTAGTTAATGTTGAATTTTTACGTTATTTTAAATTTTCAATTATAACTTGAGTTCTAGAAATTAGATTTAGATTATTTTTATATTGTTAGAAATATTAGAGGAAGCTCTACAACTTTCATATTTTGGCTAGAGCCTAGTACAGATGCTTAGTAGCTCTAATTTAATTGAGAAATTGAAGCTCTGTTTCTATCTAAACTAAGCTAATTTCTGTTTTTAGTTTATATCTAGAGCTTTAGAGATTCAATCAAGGTGAAACTAGTGCTCAAAGTTTTCTAAGACTTGACCCTATAATTTTCATGTTTGTAGTTTAGTGAAACTACATAGTTTTGAGGGTCATACAATGGCTAGAATTCAGATATATAAGATTTTATTGTAGCAATTCTTGTAATATTTTATTTCATAAATTAGGTTCTGGGCCTCTAAAATTAGAAATGCCCTATTCTTTATAACCCTAGAACACATACAATCTTGGTCCACTAGGTTTTAAAGGATAGCAAATTAAATATAGGGTTTTATGCCTCTAAAGGAAAGAATACTTTTACACACCTCTACAGAAGACAAGATAACTTCCTTCTCTTTTTTATCCATAAAAGGCTAAGTTTCAAATTAATTCAAAGAACTTGAGACTTATCTCTTTTTGGATTATGAGATTCCAAGCTTTAATTTTGAGTTTTTCTAATTGATTTTCCTCTTTCCATTATTTTTATGCTAATCGCTTGGAATTGCATGAGTTGGATAATGATTTGATGTAATTTGTGTTCAACCTTATGACTTCTAATATTTATCTATTTTTAAGTTGAACTAGTATTGGTTAATCACTATTTTTAATGTAGGAGCAAAAGGTTGAAAGATTAAGTTAGAGATTTCTATTTTAATATTTTAATTTAATTGAATTCTATATGATTATTTAATATAGAATTCATAAATCATTGCAAGGGTTTTAGATAATTTAAAGTTAAAAAATTAATTAGAATTATTAAATATATTTGATTTGTGATTAATTTATACAAGAGCTCTTAAATTCTTGGATGAATTATTTTATTGTATTAATTATCTGCTTATTGGTGTTATTTTTGTATTTTGTTTTGTTAATGAATTTTATTTAAATTTTAAATCAAAATACCTTATTTAGTTCTATTTGCATTCAAATAGTTTTATTTTACATTCTACATATCATACTATATATTTGCATTTTATTTTATTTTGTATTCTATTTGTAATAATATTTAGTAATTTATCATGAAAGTATATATCAATAGGATCATTAGGGGTTAGACTTGATTGCAAAATTTTTATCAATTAGTAATATCTAATTTTGAATGTGTTATAATGCACGTCTAGTCCTAGATATCTAGATTGAACTTAAGGTGTGAAATATGTCACTCTCCTTATAATTTAATCCATGTGTTTCTTGATTCTTGAGTAGACTAACTAGGACAAATGAATCAATATCACATATTAATCAATTTGAGCATGACCATATATTTCATAGTATCCTTCAATCAAAGGGCCTATAAATATCAATCCTTTTATATAGGAGGAACAAAATCTCATGTAGATCACTCACATCCCTTTACATGATTTATAGTATATCCAATAGCCATCTTTTTAGTTGATATTGTTACATATGACATTTAAGGGCATCAAAGTAAATAACTCTGCATGTAAAAAATCATATCATACTTAAATTTTCTTTTTCTTATTTTTTAACACTATTCTTCTTCTTTTTTTCAATACAATCACTCTCTTTTTCTCTTTTTTCACAACCATTCTTTTTCTTTTTCTGGTTTTCATTTTTCTCTATGCTCTTCTCCTTTATATTCTCTTCTTACTCTATTTTCTTATCTTCCCCTTTCCTTTCCTTTTCTTCTTCTTCTATTTTCTTTTGCATTCTTAATTAATCTTCATACCTTCTTTTGAAGTTAAAGTTTTGAGAATTATTTTTCTCCTATTAATTTCAAAATTATACTTATTAAGGAATCTATCACAAATTACTTTTCTATCAAATTGCTAGGGTCTTACAAGCATTCATAGAAGTAACATCACATAGCACTTTATCTTAGTATCTATAAAAAAAATTAATACTTGCTTTGTCACCTTTACTTTACCATTATGATTCAATCATTGCAACTTATATGGACTAAGATGTGACAAAGTAGGCATTTTTTATTTCTCTACCATATAGGTACTACCCATACTAGCATAACAACCACTACCAATGATAACATTACACATCTTACCCTTAATGTTAAATCTAGTGTGGAAGATGTTCTCCTTTTGCTCTTCACTTTCTTCTTTAACTTGTTCTCCTAAGGCTCCCTTAATTGGGCAATAGCATGATGACCATGCTCTAAACACTTAGAGCACTTGTCATAAGTAAGCTTTTAATGCTTTTCAACTTCGCCTTTACTCTCTAACTCTTCACCTTTAGACTTTAATGAGAATTTTACTGTGGTGAAATTTTTTGTCTCCTTTCTTCTTAACCTCTTCTTTCCAAGGTTTCTAAGAAGAACTAAAATAGTAATCATTTCACGAAGAGTTAGGAATGAGCTTTTTCATTATAATATGTTATGGTTTATATTAGAAAAGCATAACAAAAAAATTAAAAATTACTTTGAAACCCACTAAGGATCCAAGCAAAAGAAGCATAAACTAGTAGAAAATATATACCTTTAATGCATGATTCTAAATTGATGTAGATTGAATCATGAAGATAGATTTAGTTTGCTTTTATTTTCATATACACATGTTTAACTAGCCCTCATGAATGCATGAACGTCATGAATGATTAATAAATAATTCATAAAACATGAACGCCATCAAAAGCTAACATTTTTAAGGTATCCACACAAATGCTCAAAGACTTTGATCTAATCAGATGGGATTTCTCTCCTTATGATGCAGTGCTAGCTACTAAGATCTATTTTATGTTCTGGTTTAGATCGTATTTTTCAAAAGGAATCCATCTCGATATTCATAATATCAAATATATATAGTTATGTTTTAAAATCAACAAGAATATCTCCATTTTATTAAGATATATACTTCTTGATTTAAATGATTTATTGATCATCATCATCATATCTCATTTTTAAAAATGATATATTTTATCTTGCACACAAAAGGTATCTAGATAATTATCTAATTGATTATATATTACTTTATAAATAAAATATTTAATTTCATCTTAAACTATAATTCATCTTATGTAAAGAGATGATCGGGCTTTAATTATTAACTAGACCTAAACTTGACTAGTTATTAACTAACCTATTTTAGTGGTCCAAAGTATAATCTAATCATATTATGTTATTACTTAATAAAACCTAACTAGATTGGCCATTTCTTAATTAGAAGCTCCAATCTAACTAAGAGTTCCTAATTACACTAAAATATTTGATTTGTTTATTATGTGTGACTATATGTTCTCATAATGTTAGTAGTAATCATAAAATTCTATTTTAGTATCTTAAATAATAAGTAATATTACATCATTACCACCTAAGTAACGAGAATTGTGAGTGATTTAATATAACCTTTATATAATGAATGTTCTACGTAGTACAATCCTTTTTGTACTTAATGTACAAGATTTTATCTATATTATTTTCTTATATTTTATGCTTCTTAATATGTTATATATGCTTAATTTTATAGACTTAGCTCAGTTCAAACTTTTAGAAGGTCAAATTTAGCTAAGAAGTTGATGTTCTGTTTCTATCCAAGTCAAGCCAATTTTGGTTTTTACACCATATTTAGAGCTTTAGAGGTTTAATTAAGGTAAAGCTAGTGCTCAAAGTTTCTTAAGACCCAAACCAACAATTTTAATGTTTGGAATTTAGCGAAACTATGTAGTTTTTATAGTCTTACATTAGCTAAAAGTTAGACCTATAAGATTTCACTATAGTAACTTTTATAATGTTTTATTTTGTAAATTAAGTTTTAGGCTTCTAAAAATTAGCAAGATCCTATTCTTTATAACCCTAGTAAGCATATGGTCTCGATCTATTAAGTTTTAAAAGGTAGCAAATTAGATATAGGTTTTTGAACCTCCAAAGGCAAGAATACTTTTACATAAGACTAGATAGAAACTTTTCTTCTGTTCTTCAAGTTTCTTCTTCTTCAATCATGGAAGGTTGAACTTTTTATTGATTCAAGGAATTTAAGGCTTATCTCTATTTAGATTATGAGACCCTATTTTGTAGTGTTAACCTTTTCCAATTGATTTTTCTTTTTCCCCTATTTTTTGTTCTAATTGCTTGAAATTTCATGAGTTGGATGCTAATTTTGTATAATTTATGTTTAACCTAGTGATTTTTATGCTTATCTATTTTTATGCTGAATTGTAATTGGTTAATCATGATTTTTCACTTAGGAACTAAATACCTACATTGTAACACTCCAACATTGATCATTACTAGTTTGCTAAAAGTAATGTAATATAATGTGATAAACCTAGTCACACCCTAGTAATCCCTTGAAATATCCTTTCCAAATGATTTACTAATAATGATTACATAATTACTTAAGCTATTTATGCACCAAAAATAGAAAGAATGAATGTAAACAAAAGTAAAATAGAAAATGCAAATAGAATGCAAATAGATTTAAACATTATGTAGAATATAGAATAGGACACAAAACTAATTTGGGGGGCTTGATGCGAAATTAAACTAAATGTATTAAACAAAATAAAGCAAAAGCTGAAAGTAAAATAGGAAGAAAATTAATGAAGTAAAGTAGTCAATCTAAAGATTTGAGAGCTCTTAATGTGGATTAGTCGTAAGTTATAACATAGTTACCTATTCCAATTAATTTTTCAACCTTGAGTTATATGGAAACCCTGTAATGATTCATGAATTCTACACTAGATGACTATCTAGAATTTGATCGATTAAGATTAATAGAATTAAGCAACTGCTATAATTTATAAAGAAACTAGATCGAAATTAATTTAAAAATAAAATTTAATTAAATTAAGAGATTAAATTAGAAAGCTTTAATTTAATATTTCAACCCTCTATCTCTATGTGTAAAATCATGATTAATCAACCATAATTGAACATAAAAATAACAAAAGATTAAAATTCTTAAGGTTTAATACAAATTATACTAAATAAGTATTTAACTTAAGTAATTCAAAGTAATCGGTATAAAGAATTAAGGAAATAAGAAAATTAATTAGAAAAAGTTAACATTACAAATTAAGATCTCATAATCCAATAGACATGAGTTTTAAAATCCTTGAATTAACTAAAAGTTTAGCTTTCTATGACTAAAGAACAAGGAATTAGAAAGAGAAAAACTGTCTTACTAAATTATATAGTGTCTAAAGTGTTCTTGTTTTTGGAGGCATAAACCTTTATATTTGATTTGCTAATCTCTAAAACCCTATTGGACTCGAATCATATATCTCTTAGGGTTACAAAAATAGGGCCTTGCTAATTTTTAGAAACCTAGAACTTATTTTACAAAGCAATGAACTCTAAGAGTTATAGTAATGAAATTTCACAAGTTTGATTTCCATCCAATATGAGACTACTAAAACTATATAGTTTTGGTGAATTATAAATGTAAAAGTTGTAGGGCTACTCTTAAAAAGCTTTGGTTGCTAGTTTCACATTAATTGGACCCTTGGAGCTTCAAATATAACCTAAAAATTGAAGCAGGCTTAATTGGTATAAATAAAAAACTTCAACTTCTTAGCTAAATAAGACCTTCCAAAGTCTAAACTAGGTTTTGATTGAAACATAAAAGTTGTAAAGTTTTCTTTAAGATTTCCAACGATATAAAATAAGCTAAATTCGATATTTGAAGTTCAAGATATAACCGAAAACCTAAAATAATATGAAAATTTAGCATTAATTGAATAATTTCAAATCATTGCAAAACTAATCCTAAATTATAAAACAAGACCAATTTTATAAAATTAAGCATATAGAATATATTAAGAGGTATGAAATAGGAGGAAATAATATAGATAAAATTTTGCACATCAAGAACAAAGGGATGAATAATTGAATTAAAGGTTTTTGATTTAATCCTTTAATTTAGCCAAATTCTACTTTCAAATTAATTTTGATTTAGCTTTCCAAATTATAACGGTGCTTATCTTTGCTAATCTTGATTAATCTAATCCTTAATAGTTATCTAGCATAGAATTTATGAATTATTACATGAGTTCCGGATGATTCTAAGTTAAAAAATTAATCAGAATTATCAATTAATTTATGATTTGGGATTAATCTATCAAGAGCTCTCAAATCCATGAATCAATTATTTGTTATGTTAGTTTTCTATCTTTATATCTTATTTTTGCATTTTATTTCTATTAGAACATTTTTTTAATATTTCAAATCAACCATCCAAATTAGTTCTATTTGTATTCATCATGTTTTGTTTATTTCCTGTATATTATATTTTTGCATCTTATTCTATTTTACTTTTGTTTGCATTCCATTTTATTTTATTTGTAATCATTATTAGTAAATTATTGTGAAAAGATATGTCAAGTGGATTACTAGGGTTTAACCTAGTTTGCCACACTTTATTGCAAAATTTTTTATCAAACAAGTATTCTAATTTTGATTGTACTGTGGCACATATTCAAAATTTTGGTGCCATTGTTAGATATCAAACCTAGGTTGTCCACGTGATACATAAGAACACTCACCATTATACTACAAGGCTTATTAATAACTTGCTAACCATGAGCCCTTCAGTTTTTAGCTAAATTCCATTATTTAGACCATTTTTAAAATTTTTTAAAAAGATTTTTATTATATTTTTGGTTTTGCATGGTTATAGCTTTCATTTTGTGATGGTTTCATAATTTTTAAAAATGTCTAGATAGGTTAATTAAATTATTTTGGGTGATTTTTAATAGTATATCAATATTTTGGTGTTTCTATGTTCCTATGGTACTCTATGTTTTAATCTAGTATATGACTAAGCAATCTGTTAGTGAATTGTTAGAATTTGATCCTAAAATAGATAGAACTTTTAATTTTGATCTTCTTGATTACTCAAATAACATGGCTAATAACAGGACATTAAAGGAATTGATTGCCCTTGATATTACTTATCAACTTTTATACATTTATTATCCTAAACTTGATGTTAACTTTAAGCTTAAATCTAGACTAATCCATTTATTTTCTAGATTTTATGGTCTTACATGTGAAAACCTTCATAAGCTCTTGAAGAGTTCCATACGATTTACTCAACCATGAAGCCTTATGGCATTTTAGCAGACCATATCAAATTAAGGGTATTTTCTTTTTAACTTAATGATGGAGCTAAAAATTAGTTATACTATCTATAACTACATTTTATTGCAAGCTAGAATGATATAAAATGACTATTCCTAGAGAAATTTTTTCTTACTTTAAAAGTTACTGCTATTAAAAAAGATATATATGGCATAAGCAAGAAAACTTATGAAATATTATGTGAGTATTAGGAAAGATTTAAGAAGCTATGCTCCAATTGCCTACATCACCATATTAATGAATAACTTCTAGTCCAATATTTTTATAAAGGACTTCTTCCTATGGATAGGAGTATAATTAATGTGACTAATGGCAGTACATTAGTTAATAAAACTCTTATGGTAGCTAGAGATTTAGTAGCTAACATGGCAATAAAGTGCTAATAATTTGGCACCAAAATTATGACCACTACAAAAGGTATATATGAAATGAATTTCTCCCATTCAAATTAGCAAAGAATGGAGCACAGATTGGATGAATTAACCTCTTTACTAGGACAAATGGTAATGAGACAATAGAAAACCCAAGTTCCTATTTCTACTAGACTTTGTGGTATATGCTTGTGTCTAACTCATCTTACTGATTCCTACCCTACATTACAAGATGATAAATATTAACCTCAGGCCTATGCAGTAGTCATCTTCCTTGGTAAACCACAATACCAATACCAGTAATAGTAACTTAATCAATTCCCTAGTTAGAGAGCAAATCAAAACTTCAAATACAGCATAAATTCTAGCTAAGTTCAATATCCTATTTACAATACATTTCCACCTAATTTTGTTCCTAAACAAGATTCAAATTCAATTTCTTCTTAACTATCTTTTGAAGATTTAGTCAAGTAAATGGCTACCACTAACTTGTAATTACAACAAAGAATAGAAGCCATAATCACTAATTTACAAACTCAAATTTACTAATTATATTATACCATAAGTAAGCTCAAATTATAAGGTTCAAAATGACCTTCTTCTAGCAATGTAAGAAGCAAAGATGTTATGAATGCAATAATGCTTAAGAGTAGCAAGTAAGTTAACATGCCTTCATCTTCCTAACCAAAAGCAAGCCATTAACTAGAAGAGAACAAAAGAAGCAGCCAAAAAAAGAGATAAAATATGGTGAAAAAAGTGAGGATGATTCTATCCCTAAAACCTTATCTCCCACTTATTTTTCTATTCCGTTTCCTCTTCTAAGAAGAATTGTTTCAAACAAAATTAAGGATGAAACATAGATTTTTTATTTCCCTCAAAAAAGGTAGAAGTTAGCATACCTTTACTAAATTTGATAAAAAAAAAATGATTTCAAGATATGTTAAATTTTTGAAAATTTTATACATAAATAAGGGAAAATTAAAGGATAATGAGAAAGTAAATATAAGAGCAAATGTGTCTACCATCATTCAAAGAAAATTACTAAGAGAATGCAATGATCCAAACATATTTACCATTCCATATGTTATAAGGAAAACCAGAATTGAGTATGTTAGGTTAGATTTAAGAGCTTCAATTAATATGATGCTTTTTTTTATTTTTAATGCTTTAAATTTAGGACCTTTCAAATAAACAAAGGTGGTTATGTAATTAGCAAATAAATCTAACATTTACCTTTTAGGTGTTATTTAGGATATTTTAGTATAAGTCGGTGGAATTATTTTTTAATAGGTTTTTACATTTTGTAGATAGAAAATGAGACATTTAAGGTTTTTCCACTAATCATTCTTGGTTATCCTTTTCTTAAAACAAAAAAAATTATGATTAATGTTTAAGACGGAACATTGACTGTGGAATTTGATAGTGTAACAACCAAGTTTGACATTTTCGAGGCTATACATAATAATTTTATGTCTTGTCTTCATACTTTTGAGCCTTTAGTGCATGATGTTCCTTATTTTAATTTTTTTGATTCTATTTTTTATATTGCTATTTTTTATGTTTTTAAAGTTTCTAATTCTGATTTTTTTTGTTTCTAATATGTTTTCTAGACATACTTATGACAATATGCTTACTGAATTTTCTAAAATTTTTCAATTTATAGATTGTGTGGATGGTCATGAGTGCACTTGCTATAATAGTGGTACTAGGTGTACTATATGTGTGAAGATTTCAATATTTATAAGTGATAAAAATATTATTGTTTCAAAATGTGAAAATTGATGATCATGGAGAAATGAAATTTGCAAATTTAGTACATTTTTTGCATTCATTAAAGGAAAAAGTGCTTTCTTACTAATCAATCTAGTTATTTTACAAATGATATTGAATTCATTATACAAGATGATTTTCAACTTTTAAGAATAAGTGATTTAAGGTTAGCACTTGGAGAAATTATGCAAGAAGATCCCAATTCACAAAGGACCTCTTTGATAGATGACATAAGGTTTAGCAATTTGGAATTAATGAAGTTAGTCAATCATCATGTAGATCCTAATTGAAGTAAAATTTATATCTAGTCAAAGACATTAAAGAAAGACATTTCTTGGAAAGGAACCTAAGCTTTTAAAATTTACTTTCTTTTACTTTTCTTGTTCTTAATCTTTCTTAATGTTAATATGCTTTACATTAAAAATAACATTTAAGTGCAGAGGGAGACTTATAAGATTTATTTTATTTTTTGTTTCTTTATTTAATGCTTCAAAAAAACCTAAAATTAAAAAAATAAAAAAAGTGTGTCTTTAACTTATTTTTGAGTCTTTTTAAGTTATTTTAATTGTTTTCCATTGATGAAAATTTTGCACTTTTCATGAGTAGGATTCAATTAAAGTTAGATAGGATTCATAACATGATGGAATGAATGACTTTGCTTCTTGAAATTGATTAGTATAATGATGGATTTTGAATTCATAGATTGAACTTGATAGCACATCTTACCTTGTGAGATTTTAAGTCTCATGTTAAGCATTTATGCTATTTTCATCCTTTTTTGTGTGTGATGTTGTTTTGTGATCTTTGTTTTTCTAGAATTTACTTTGATTCTTTTTAAGATTACATTTACACATACATGCATATAAATGATAAAAGCATTCTTTCTTTGTTTAAAGAACAAACATTGAATCTTTAATTTTTGTTTAGCCCTTTGAGCTTAATTGACTTTTCTTTGTTAGTTAGCATATGAACATATTTCTAATGAAAAATAAGTATCTTTACCTAACCTTAAGGATTAGTAAAGCAATTGAATCTTTGTGAGATGAGTTTTAAAACAAGTGTGGGGGTATATGTGTGTGTTGTGAAAATTTATCAACTTTAAGTTGAAAAGTTAGTTAAAAATAAGAAAAAAGGGAAAGTAAAAAAAAAGAGAGAAAAGAAAAAATAATGAAAGAAGTGAAAAAGAGAAAAAAATAAAATAAGGCAAAAAATGTTAATGAAAGAAAAAAAAAGTTAATGGGTATTTGAATTTAAAGTTAAGTTGTTGTGTTAAGTTATAATTGTTCATGATTAGTTCATATGTTTATAATTCAAGTGCATTATTAATTTTCTTGGTTTCATCCTTTCATATCTTCATTTTTCCTTTCCTTTTTCTTAGTTATATTATAACATTGAATAAAGTTCTTTTGATTTGTGTTATGCATGTGATTTGAGTAATGGATATTAGATAATTAGTAAATTTATGGTAGAGCAATTTTATGAAATAAACTTGAGTGAAACACTTATCTTAAAACACTTAAGGAAGTTAAAGAGTGAATTTTATGAAAATTTATCATATTAATCTACTCTTTTTGAATGAAGAAGTTATATTAGTTAGTTTCAAGCTTATCAAGATTTTTGTTTCATGATGTATTATGTCTTTTGATGGCTTCTATTATTTCTTACCTATGGATTTGTGATTTTAAAACTTTTGGAAAGTAAATCTTTTGTTTTTAATTTCCAATAAAATTATATCATGTTTGAGGTCATGTAAGGACTAAGTGTGGGGGATACACTCCCTTTCTTTTGATTTTAAAAGCCTACATATCCCTCCTTTGAAGCTAACAATGATGGATGGCATCAAGTTTATATTTTTTTGGACAAAATTGACCTATTCACTTATGAATTGTTTTACTTACTTAATGTTGTTTTTAATTTCCAATCTTTTGATACTTGTTAAATTATATTTTTGCTAATTTTTTCCCTCTAGTTTTGTTAACTTCAAGGTTTTTTGTGCTAAACTTCCCATTTGAATAAGTTTTCCTTATTAGTTTGGCATTTACATTACACAAAAGTAAACTTCAAATATTTTTCATATAAAGTCTAAATTTATTTTGCTTAATTAATGTTATTTTTATTTACAATCTTATAATTTATGTTAAATATATTTCTTTTTATTTAAGTGCATGTTCATCATCTTTTGGTTAATATTTAACTTGAAAATTACATACAATGTTCATATAACTAATGTGTATATATATATATATATATATATATTTAAATTTTAATGAACATCTTTAGTGAATTTCTTCATCTAATTTTATAATCATTTTTTGTGATCTTGCATTTTCACTGTATTATGAAATAACTTGCTCCATGTTATTTTCAAAATAATAATTATCACATGTTTACATGATTAAAATGGTGATTATTATTTATAATGTGTTACTATACATTTACATAAGAATATTAAATTGTGTTAATGAAACATTGACAAATAAGTTTTATTGTCATTTGATTTTTTTATGATAAAATTTAAAAATAGAGCAAGATTTCCATGCCCAAGCAAATCTTTTGAGCATAGATGCCTAGAAGAGATTAGTGGATAAAATTTTTGCACATTGATAAAATAATTAGGTCATCATTACTCTACTTAAATGAATGTGGAAAGTTTTGTTAACTCACTTCTCTATACACTTTAGTACAAATTTACCATTAATATAAATAAAATGAAAACTTTTAAACAACATAATCCTAATGTAATAAATTAATAATAAAAATTAATTATTTATTATTATAATTTTAAATGTCCAATATATAAAAAACTCATAATTTATATTTAATAAGAAATAAATATAATATTTTATGTTATTTTATAATTATAAGCACAAAATAATTCAGTTTATTCCTATAATTTTTTTATTGGAAGAAAAAAGTCTTAAAAATGCACAAACATAGGTAATGACATTTTAGTTTCAAAAAAGATTATATATATAACACTTATAGATGACATTCAACCTATATTATGTGTTTTATAATTGATAGAGATTATTGTTGCTAAAAAAATATTAATTATAAAACATACCATGTGAGTATTTACATTTTATACTATATTAATTTATAATGATTTACATCCTAATTGTGATCCTACAACAAAAATTGCATTTTTTAGTAATAATTGACAATGCAAGGGATTCTTGTCTTTATATTTGAATAATAATTAATTTTTTATATGTGAGTGCTAGTTTAGTGCCCAAAATGATGATCTACTTTAGATTTAACCTCTTTGAAGCCATTGTTATTAGTTTGCAAAATTTTGCCAATAGAAAACTCATTGTCAATGGTACCATAAGTTAAGATAGATATTTGCAAAGATAAGAATCTTAGTTTTGTTGTTTAGCTTGGGAGATATGTTGTTGTCCCACGTCTTACCCATCCTTCATCAGATCTATGAAGATTTGCAAACAAGAATGAAATTGTGTATTCTAAAACATTAGGTTTTCTCAAGATAGATTTAAGCTATTTAAGAATTATTTAGGAATAATTATGATTTAAATAAAAGGAAATAATAAAATGAAAAATATATATCAATTTTGTTATAAATAATTTTTTCGTTTAAAAATGAATCAACTCAATTATTTCATTTATTTGTAATGTCTAAAAGTACAAGATAATTATTTTATTTTAATGACAAATTTATTATTTCATTTTAAAAATTTATTAATATTTTTAGTGATAATTAATATATATTAAATTATTTACATAATTATCACATTTAGTTTTTATTTAGTGATAATTGATATAAAAAATTATTTTATTATAATTATTCATAAAATATGAATTTTAAGTATTACAAATATTTTAAATGTAAAATATAAAAAGATAATTATAAATTAATTTAAAATATGTGAAAAAGAAATTTGGAATTTGGAACAAATGAAAAGAGTAAGAAATTTTAATATGTTTATAAGAAAAAAAATTTGGATAAACTTTGGAATTTGAAAGGGTCAATAGGGGAGAGAAATTTTAATTTGTCTATTCTTTTTTATCAAAATGCTTCAATTTGGATTTTAAGTTAAAAATTAAAAAAAATAAAAACTAAAGGTAGAAGCATAAGATAATATAAGGGGATTATGAGCTGATTTTGAAAAATGAGGGTATGTGACTATATTGAAACCAAATCTTAAAGGAGGGGAGAGTAATTTACCCATATTTATATTATTCAAAAAAAGGTTACATAATGTCAACTTGGTTGCTTAGAAAACAAAAAGGATGGAAATTAGATGTATATATATATTTTATAATTGTTCAACAGTTAATAAAATAAATGAAGTTAAAAAATAATGTTAGAAGATTATAACACTACTATAGAAATGCTATACAATATTGGCATATTGATGTCAGTTAAAGTGAAATCTAACATATATAAAAGGTAATGGCATTTTTTAATATAAATGCAACTTATCACATTATTTCAAATAAAAAATTAGCATTGTAAAGTCATATTATCTACTAGGAGATGAACAGTTGGAAAATGAGTTTAAAAAATAACTTCCATGTTGATTATTTAAAAACCAACATACAAAATGAAGGTAAATCATAAAACTTGAAAAGGTGCCAAACATCAAATGTTGGTTCCTATACAAAGCTAACATTTGCTTTGAATGGTAATTTTATAATTATGCATAAAATATTAGAAATTAACTTAAGTAAAAAGCCAATGTGGAAGGTTTTAGATGTTAGATTTTTATTAGTAACCAATGTCAAAAATTTTACCACTAGCATATCCTCATCTTTGTTTCTTAAAATTGTGGACAAATTTGTTTCATATGGTGGTTTGCTCTCCTTTTTTTCATACTCTCCACTATATTTTCTTTGGTGTTTGCTCAACAATTGTGTAACATTAACTTTCTACCACTTTGATCATCTATTCATATCTATTAGAGGTGTTTTCCCTAATTCTCTTATATTTTGTGAGCATTTATATTTTGGTTGTGATCTTGGAATTAGATACGTAGCATTATCATTTATTGTTAAAAAGATCTCATTTTTATGTTTTAAAAGTACTTTTCAATCATTGCTTACATAGTTTAGAAGCATTATTTAATATGGAAATTTAATGTACTTGAATACATGTCCTATTATTTGTTCATATTATCAAAAATCTCATTTTTTTCTTAGATGCTACATCTTTTAGGTAACTTTTTACATTGGTACAACTTTTTTACTTGAATACAATTTTTGAAAATGATAACTTGTAACGGATAAAGTTTTGTTCTAGGATTAAATTGAATGTGATAAAATAATATGCAATTATTCCTTATTATTTAAGTTATTATATGTATATGCTCAATTATTTGTCAGATATTACTTAATATATAAGTTAAATATTTGTGTTAATTTTATTAAAATGTTTTAAACAAAAGTGACATAGATTCATTTAATTCTTGTAAAGATGATTTGAAAAAGAAGGGAATTAAAGATCCTAATCTTATGGAGGACACCATACTTAAGTGCGCCAAAAGAGAGAAGCAAAGAGTAGACTTCAATGATAAGAGAATTGCATGTAGCCCTGGTGGAACTTAATTTAGCAACTACTTTGGTTACTTGGAACAAATTAAGGCAACTATTGATGTTAAAAAATAACACTAAGATGATATATTGGCAAGGAACCTTAATACTCATTTCTTTTTAAAATTTTACATATGCATAATAGAAAGTCTTAGATAACTAATCATGTTTATCATTCAATTATGAGTTACTTGCAGGCTATGTTTAATATTCTTAAAGATTAAAAAGAACACATCTTTATATTGACGGGTAAAAGGTAGAAGGATTTTAAGCATACATTGAAAAAGGAGTACATTGCCCTTATAACAATAGAGATAGGACCTTCATTTAAAAAATATCATTAGATCAATGCTCAGACATAGGAGAAGTTTATGGAAATATGTCATTCGAAGGAGTTCTAGGTAAATATGGCTATCTCAGTACTATTATTTTTCTTCCATTATTGATAGTGGAGAACTTGTCATCACTTGTATTATTTTTTTTACAACAGGCCCTAAGTGCATAAAATAAGGCAAACTAAGCCAAAAATATGTATAAGCAAAGGTTATCTCAAGAAAGGTATGGGACACTTGAATAAAAGATCATTAAGGAAAGGATTAAAGCTAATAAGGAGACTATTGATTAACCTAATGATCAACTATTTACCTCTGTCATCTCTATACAATGACATAAATTATAGGTGAGAGCTAAAGTCAATAGAAAGGGCAAATTCATAATAGAGGAGAGTCAGTAGGTTGCTCAAGAAATAATAAATGATGTTATTATTTTATTTATCAAATACAGATTATGTTATTCATTTATTAGCTTATGACTAACCATGTTTAATTATATTATGCTAGGATAAGATCATTTAAAAGGCCATCCAAGGAGAGTTTTAGTTAGAAAGGAGGATGGATATCTAAATTACTGGCCTAGGAATTTAGGAGCATCCTAAAAGTCTTAAAGACATTAGAGTATCAATGGAGCACTAAATAATACTTCGAGAAAGCTTTAAGATGTCCTAATAGTAAAGGATTATTCTATAAAGATAAGACAAAGTTTAAGGCTAATATGAAGGATAAGTTAAGGAGAGACCTTTTACAAGATATGATGGCCATCTTTGACAGGAAGGCAAGACATCGACTACAAAAAAAGAGAATGAGGGGGGTATGTATGGCAACCCCTATGCCATAACAAGGTAGTTGTTGCCTTGCTAACCTTGACCTTTTCGCCCAATTACCACAGGTAAATTCTTGTTACCCTACTATTTGTTTTTAAGCACTCTTCAATGATGTTGTAATTTTATATTGAAACTAATTAACTAGTTTATTTATTATTATAGGATGGATGTAGTGTGTACTTATGATTAAGGGGCCCCTTATTAGGCAAATGGCAAACGACATGATTTTCCCAAATTGAATGCTTAACATTATTACACTGTTAGAAACTAGTGAAAGGACATCATAGATGTTATCGAAGATGCTATGATTGAGGTCTTATTACTGATAAGGAGATAAGTATAATGGCCCAAGCAGTTGGTACTTACCCAACTTAGCTAAAGGCCTTGATTTTGTTCTCAATAGAGTTTAGGTTTACATTGCTTTAAGTTTATTATTTATGGTCAAATAAAATATTACCTAATATATCTAATTGTCATATTTTAGGTATCTTCATAGGAAAAAAAGGACAAGAGGTTGTAGGAAAAGGACAAGGATAAGGATGACAAATCCAAAGAATTAAAGACTTTAGTAGTTTATTCTCAATAAAAAATAATGGTTAACACATCTTGGGAAGAGCTTTGATCTATTATAAGGAGATGTCAAATGATAATCTCATTTCACTGTCTATGAGCTTGGATGTTGTGAGACATGCACATGACATTCTCTTGTCTATCTTGTATCTTCTGAACATGAAAAGGATAGATATTACTAGAATAGAGACTTGGATTAAGTGTGTTCATCTTCACCGCTCAAGTCTTCCTTAGTTTTGTACATATATTAAACATTACAAATTCTATGACTTATGCATTCTTAAAATGGTAGGTACTTGTATCATGTCATTGATGATAGGAAATTAAGTTCCTACTTTAGTTTCCTAGATTGAAATAGGACTCAAAAGGATAAGACAACATTGGAGTTTCAGTACAAGTACATACGCATGATTATATCGATGAACAAGAAATGATAATGTTATATGGTACCATACTATATATAGTGTATGGGCACAAAAATAGGCCTTAATTTATCTTTAGTTACATTTTTTTCTTAGTTGTCTTACTTTGATATTGATAATACTATAGGTAACACTGGATGTTGAGTATCATTTACCCAAAAGAAAGGAAAATCCACTAGCTTGACTTGCTAAAGCACGAAATGCACCTAGGTTGGAAGGTAGTATTTATAAAGGCAATGAACATACATTATAGTATAGGTAGCTCTAGCAAGATGAGCACCATTGAATGGGTGCAAGTGAAGATAATGTTCTTATATATGTTTAGGTACCTAATATAGTGATCAGTCATTATTATATGAAATATAATGATGATTTGTTACATGCCTTGTTCAAATAAGAAACATTAAGTATAGCTACCTCACAATGAAATATATGTAAGAGAAGGTCATGCATAAGAAAAGGAATGAAAAGTCTGATATGATAACTCATTTGAATTTCAATTATGTAAATGCTTATAAAAATAATATAGTTTTATATTCATATCAACTTTTGCATTTAAACATACAGCTCTTACAAGGAAAAGCAACACCATACGATGTAGAAGATATAACAGTCTTACAGGAAAAATAGGTTGCATATGTATTGAGAGAGAAACAAACATTCATATAAGGGGGCATTGACAAATGTATAACTTATTCGGTTCAATTATAAATTTAAATGTATATATGCTTGTACTTATAAGGCTTAGTGCAATTACTTATAAATGTATATATTATTTTGTATACATTATTAAAGTTTTTTATAAGTGTTGTTGTATGATTTAATGTTTTTTAGAAGTTAGTGTTCTTTCACATTAGCAAGTGTGTCTATCCTATTATTTATATAATAGGTTTGGTTTCTAACTTTTAGGTCTACATGATGTTAGGTTTATACAAATATTCAATGTGAAAAAATTAAATTTTGTCTTACTCAAAATCGAGTAGTAAAAGCAATAATTTGATAAAATGTAAAATAACATTAGTTTTATTGTACAATTGATATGGAAACATAAAATCTTGTTTTTGTAAAAAGCAATAATTTAGTAAAAAAACATGATGGCAATATTATACAACATCAGTTTTAGTTTACATCCAACGTAGAATACTTAAATGATATTTTTTTTCTTTCCACAAACTTATGAAAATGAAGGTAAGAGTTAAAATATAAACGAAGCCTATTCTAGTGCCAAATTACAAATTCCAATGCAATTTCTTCCTTTTGAAATTCATAATGCCTTATAGAGTAATTTCTTCCTTACAAAACCCATTAGTGTCTTCTTAATGTTAAGGTTCGTTTAAATGCTTTATTTTTCATCTAAATCTAATTAAAAACATCTATCTATTGTGTATTGTATTAATATGTTTTGATTTTGTGTTTTTGATTTCATTATTTTGGTTTTTAGGTGTTCATATATTCCTTACAAAGTATACCTCTTATACAAACATGAATCTCATCTAAATCATTTTACTGAGATTATCTAAAGCTAACATGAATGTTGTAAACCTCAGTAAATGGTTTAAATATGATTTATGTTTGAATTTAAAGACAAGGCAACAAATTGTTTGTTGACACAAGAAAATCATAAGTATTTTTATACAAAAGACTAGGATGATAGGAGTACTATACAAATAATATATGATACCATCAAAGTTTAATGGCATAAGTTATGTAATCAATTTCTCTTCAATAGAAACTCATTGTATTAATGTTACACCTACAACATCAATTCTAACATACTTATGCCTTTCTTTAGCAATAATAGGAATCATAAGGTTTTTTTGTCAATTTCTATGTCATTAGAAAACAATATAACTTTCTTTTATGCATTTAGAGGTATTATTTCTAGTTTTTGTAATGTGTGCATATTATATGTCTTCTATTATAGGGACCTAATTAAATATATTAACTTGTTGTTACTAGTTGTTTATTATATTTGGAATGTCTGTTTTGCATATGGACTTTAAGAAAGCTTAAATACTATTATCTTATCATTTGTATAATAATATAAGTTACTAGATTATCTAATTAGGTTTGAATACTAATCTAGGGGTAATAAGATATAGAACAGTTCTAATGGATAAAAAATAGTAAATAATATCAATAATTTTATAAAATTATCATCTTATCCAATATTAAACCTCAATTGTTTAATAAAAATTGATGTATATGTGCAATTCAAGATATGAAAAAAAAAAGTTAATTTTTAACGATGGTTTATGAAATGGCATTTTGTATAAATAATAATGTTAGTTATTAAACTAAAAAATTGATGTCTTATTCTAATTATTCAATAATATACAAGAACTAAATATGTTAGTTTTTATGTAAAAAACTAATGTTATCTATAATCAATGTTAGTCTAAAAAATGAATGTTGAATATACTAAACATACAACGATGCTTGTATATACACTAATGAAAAACTAATGTGAAATGGGTTGAATAATCAATGTTAAAAGGCATTTCTGTAATAATGTGATAATAAAAAAAGGAAACTATAAGGTTAAACTCTTAAAATCTCATGAAGATGTTTAAAATAGAACTACTTACACAAATAGAAGTTAAAAGGCATGGAATGATGATCCATGCATAACATAATGAACATGTTTTACTCATTGAACTAGAAGTTGCAAATTATTTCAAATTTAAGTTAAGAACTTTACAAATGAATCACTCAGTGCCAACTACATCACCATAAAGAATAAAAAGCACATTCATATAATTAGGTGTCAATCAAGCCATTAAAAATACAAGATAACAAAATACCTAATATTTGCCTATAACACCCTAAAAGGCATACAAACCTCACCTTAAAGACCATAGTTTACATTAACAATAACAATGATCAAACTATACAATATAGCATAGCAATTGACATAAGAACTATAAATCAAACTAATACCTTCAATCATAATGTTTAAAACTAACACAAATCATCATATACAAATGACACAATAAGTGCTAGCAATTCGGTTATCAGCTAAAGATACAACCCAAATTGCCTATATCATGCAAAAAAATAGTCATAACTTTCTTATTCAATGAAAGGGGAAGGGGATGTTTGAGGAACCTATACTTACCATTGCTTTAGTATTGATATGAACTATTAATAGCATTGTTTTGAGCAAAGCAATGTTAAACGCCTTTGCAATCTACCTTATAATTGTAAACCCTAGCAAAAAGCTCTTTAAATTTAATGGTTTTCACACTAGTTCAATCTATATATAATAAAAAGGGCATTATAGTCACTCTATTACTCATTTTAGGATAACTAAGGCAATTTCAAATCATTTGGAATTAAGGACATAGATATAAGTTAAACTTTCTAACGAATTAAATTGTGATGCTTATCCTTGAAGAATAAGTACACTAAAAATAACCAAGTTGATTATCCAAATAGGGGATTTATTTACCTAGTAATTTAAATATTTTATATAATTACATTTCCTTCTTAAATTGTCACATCCAAACATGATTTAAGTTTTATTATTTTGCATACACTCATTTAGCTAGGTAGCTATATACTGAGCTTGGATTAACTTAGATTTAATGGATATGCCAAATCCAAACCTAATTGATTTAACCATAGGACATTGAAGAAAAAATTATGTTATGGATTCCAACTTACCTTAGTGTAGCACACATTCTAAGTTAACCTAAACATTCCTTCTCCAAAGTGCATCTTTAGTAAGCAGAGGTCCTAAACATAATTTCTATAAGAAAGTTTTAACTCTATTAGGAATAGGGAGATTCTATAAATCTTATCATGCAAATTAATTCAAAACTCCATTATAAAAAATAACTAGTTGTAAGCATTTAAAATCCCCTTTTTAATTATATAAATACATTGTTAAGCAACCTTCCATTCCAACTAATTTTTAGTGTAGCATGAAGGAATTGAGGTAACAAAAATGGTTTTCAATCTTATTGATATCCTAATTTGTTCTTTCCTTCATTTTAAGGTTTTTTACTAATTGCAAATGTTGAGGTAAGGGGGGTGCATTATTTTTCCAAAATTTGCTTCTAAAGGAAATAGAATCACAAAAGCCAAGTTGCTAAGTTAGATGATATATTGTAATCCCACTAGCTTGTTGCACTTCTTTTAACCACTAAGATCCTCCAATAAGTTATTCCAAAACATATTCAATATTCTATTTCCTATATTTTTTAATAAATATTTATCCTATTAGATATTAAGGTTTATATTTGATTCATCATAGTTGCTTTGTTAACAAATCACTATTGAAATATCTCATATCCATAAAAACTCATTCTTCTAGCCTTGATTAGTTTTTAAAGTTTTCAAAAAAAAAATAATAATAGATTTTCCTTACCTCTTATGACTTTTCCTACCCAAATCTTTTAATCCTTACCTCAATATGATCTAAATGATTTCTCTAAATTTTACTTGTGGCTAAATGATAAGTAGGCAAGCTTTGAAAAATTATTTTGTATAAAATTGTCCTTCTGGCTTGAGATAATGTTTTTGCTTTCCACCCTTGAAGTTTTTTGTAGATTTTATCAATAATACTGTTTCTTATCTATTTTCTACAAGTTGATCTTCCAATGCATGTTCCTAGGTACTTCCTAAATTTAGAACCATTATGATCCTTAAAACCTTAGCTAAGGCCTCTTTCATCTAGGTAAGGGTGGTTAGAATAAACAAAAGATTAGATTTATTTTTGTTAATTATCAATCTAGATTACTAAGCAAATTTGGAAAGGATGATGTTTAAATTATATCCTATTTCAAGGTAGCCCTAAAGAAAACCACTAAATCGTTAATATACAAGAGATGATTAATTCTTGAAACTCTTTTACTCACTTAAAAGAGTTAAAATCCAACTCCTTTTTTGAAAAATAACCCTCTTTTTTGTTGAGATCAAGCTTTAGCATGGAAATAAAGGTATTTTCAAGGCAACCTTATGGCTCATTTGATAAATCTTTGATTCCAAAGAATATATTTCAAGAATTTAAGTTTTAAGGAGAAGTTAAATTTTATAAGATCCTTTAATTCCAGTTATAGAATTTCTAATAAATGTGTTCTAGCTCCTTCTAATAAAGTAGCTAAAATGCTAATTATCTTTTCTTTTTAAAAGGAATTGTGTCCTTTGAATTGAATATTTAAACTTTGAATTCCTTATATTTTTATTTTATTATATGATGTATTTCCATCTTTATCTTGATCTTATTTGTGTTGTTTATTATTGAGCTATTTCTTTGCTTTCTTTCTTTTAGTTATTTTATTGTATTGGTGGATCTTGTAAGTAATAAAATCAATGTTTTTAGGAAATAAATAAATTAAATAAATATAAAGTTTATTTGTTATAACCCTTTAAAATCTAAAATATTTATTTATTTTATTTATTTATTCTTTAGGAAAGTAATAGACTAATGTCAAGAAATGAAGGATGGAATGTTGTATAAATAATAATTAATTGTTTAAATAGATTAGGCATGAGAATTTTGTATAAATTCATTAAGAAGAAATAGATAAAATAAAATCATTAAAGATTATAGTTGTTTAAAGGTAAATGTATGAGTATAAAGGAAATTTAGGATATATTGCCAAAAATTCCCTTACCCTTATTCCCTTTTTCTCCTTAAAAATCTCAACTTTCCCTTTCACCCACTATTTCTCCCAAAAAACCTTAAGATCCATCTCCTCCTCCGTTTCTCTAGCCTTTTCTTCTTCTTCAATTTCCCTTTCAATCAAGGGTAAAGGAAGCCAAATCTTATCAAATTTCTCTTTCAACTAAGATAAGATCTGTATTGTTGTTAAATTCTTCTTCATTCTTCATTTTGGTTTAAGGAAATTAAGTAAGATAGCTTAAACAAAGGATTTGAGCTTAACCTCTAATATGGTGATTTTGAATGATTAGGGATTAGAAAATCTTAATCCTAGCTTCTAAGCATCTCTTTCATACTAAGTGAGTAGCATCTTATAAAAAATTTTAGCTCAAATCTATCTTTTTGCTTTAAAATTGCTAGCTATAATTTTTTATGATTGAGTTTGTTAGATAAGTATTACACTTTAGTATAGAAGTTAAATTAATGGATTTTGGTTGTTTAAGGGATATCATTGTGAGATTTAAAGGTTTAGTGATGGTATTGTTTGATAATGATTCGATTTAAGAGTTAAAGATAGTAAATAAGCAATAATTTTACAAAAAATTTATAATTCATGAAGTTATAATCGATTGTATTATTAATTATGCTAAATAGAGTTACTTTCTAGACTAAAATAATCGACTACATAGTTAACTATGCATACCAAAATTGCTCTCAAGATGGACATCATCAACTATATTAGTTAGCATTGCTCTTTAGACTTTTGTATTTAACTACATAGTCAACCATAGATGTTAGAGTTACATTCTAGACATCTATAGTCAATTATAACCTTATTCACATACCTTATTATAAAATTTATAAAGGCAAAGGATATTGTACCTTTTATTCATGTAAGATAGAGATAAATAATATTAAATACAAATAATAGTGATGAAAATAGTATGTAAATGCAATCATATACATACATATACATATGAGAAGGAAGTTAGGCAAATTACCTTGTTATGTCATGGAACTTCGCTTTTGCAACTTCTGAGATTTGTTTAAATTGATAAGTAACTTATGGCTTTATTTATGAATGAATGTCATGGAACTTAGCTATTGCAACTTCTGAGATTTGTTTAAATTGATAAGTAACTTATGGCTTTATTTATGAATGCATGTGTAAACATGAATGCTTGTATTATGAATGTTCATAATGTTATGGAACAATGATTAAAGTGCTAGATGAGGCACTTGTGACTATTATAACATATTATAAATGGAATAAGTTTGATGAGACTGGGGGTGTTGGTATACATAAAGAGGTTTATTGCACTAAATCTATGTAACCCATTTGTGGAAAGATAATATAGACCCTAAAAAGACAAGGTTAGGTTCATTAAAGAATAAGAATAACTAAAAGTTACAAAGCAATTTACATGCTTTGTTTTACTTTATTTTAAGTTATGCATAGTAATGAATATCACCACATTATTATGAATGAACTATAAAATCCTAGAAGATGATAGTATTAGCATATAGAAACAAAATTCCTTTCATGACTATGATAATGTTTAATATATGATATAATCTTGTTTGGATTTTATTTATTGAATATGTTCATATATAACTTAATAGATAGGTTAGATTTTTGAGGCTTTTCATTTTTTTCTTGATGATAAGGATGTAAATATTTCTTTTAATTAAGAGATTAAAAGCTTTCCTTAAAGGATAATTTATAATCCTTTTATTACACCATACCTATATTTTAAAGAATTTCTAGTTAATTATTATCTACTTTTATGATTATTAAGACATGCTATGTGTGGAACAAGTTTGATGAGATTGGAAGTGATGATATACATATAGAGGCTTATTGCATTGAATCTATGTACCTCATTAGTGAAGAGATAAGGTATACTCTAAAGGGATAAGGTTGAATTCATGAAAGGATAAGGATGAATGGGAGTTATAAAAGGATTTACATGCTTTCTTTTACTTAAATTATGCATACTAACAAATATAAGTGCATCATTATGAATGAATTATGAAATCCTATAAGATGACAATATTAGTGCAAAGAAATGGAAATTTTCTTATAATTATAATGATGTTTAATATGTGGTACAATATTATTTAGATTTTACTTGTTTGGTACATTCACATTTAACTTGATAGACAGGTTAGATCTCTAAAGTTCTTCCTTCTTCCTTAAGGAAGGTACAAGGATGTAAATATTTTCCTTATGTAAAAGATTTAGAAACTTTCCTTAAAATATAAGTTGTAATCCTTTTATCACACCATAGCTATATTTTAAAGAATTCTTAGTTGATTATTATCTACTTGCTAAGTTTCATAGAAACTCATTTTCTTTTTTTTCCCCTTTTTCTATTCTTTTCTTTTGGGACCTCTCCCTTTAGGTTCTTAATTACTATCAATGGGATGCAAGTAGACCCATTCAAGATCTACGGTGTAAAGGTAAGCTCTAAGAATAGTTGAGTTGTTATGCATGATGTTGAACTTTCTTATTTTTTAATGAATTTTTCCAAATGAAATATCCATATTTTTATTTCCTTTGAAAAGCATAACTGCATATATAAAGTAGTGTTAGATGCATGTATAGAAAGGCTAGTAGGAGGTTACACTTAGTAACGTCCTACAATGATCATATTCCATGGGATGAGTTATGTCAAAGGTAATATCAAAGCATGGTCTAAGGCCTAGTAATGCATTTCATTTGAAATAATGGTATAGTTGTCTCTAACTGCCCATATGAATAATTTTAGAATACAGGTCCTTGATAGTAGGCTCATAACTATTAAAAAGAGGCACTGCCAGATTTATTGTTATATTCCTATATACCATAATTTCTTTGGGCCACACTTTTGACCATAAGCAACTAGAACTATTAGAGTAAGTATTCTTTCCACTAAACTATTATAATATTTTAATAAGTTTGAAACTTTAGTATAAATAATAAGCAAATTTGAAAAGAATCAGTAAATGATTGTCCATTCTAAGAATGGATAGTATTTGTTCTTGTATTTCCATACTTTGGGAAAGATAATTAAAGGAATGTTAATGTATGTATAAATTGTTTAGAATGATCTTAATCACACATGTTCTCCACCTTTACAATCTAGGAAAAAGTTAATCTAATGTTTACTAGTGTGCATGTGAATTTAATGACTTTGACATAATGCTTAAGCATTTCATGATGTTTAAGATGCCATAATGGATAATTTGAATCATAAGTTAGGTTAAGTATTAGAACAGAAAGTCTAGTAAGTTAACAAATTAAAGGATAAAGTAGCTTCTTAATTCATCCCTCATAAATTGACCGATTCGAAAGAGGTTCATGTTAAGTTATATAATATAGTTTCAATTTACACTTGAAGCAAATTGACACTTGTGTCTTTTTGTTATAAGGTTAGCATAAAAGGATTAGGCACCAAAATAAAAAGTAATAAAGGTTATAATATTTTAACTACTTTATAGAGATGTATAGATTGAAATCCTTTGGAATAATGTTAGTGTGTGATGGAATAAGAACACATAAATTGTATAATTTTATAGATGTGTATGGTTGAATTGGGTTTTACAAAGTGCTTTATATATACTTCAAATTTTCAACCTAAAGATATTGAAAATAGGAGGTACTGCCTAAAAGATTATCTATTTGTGAACAATAAAGATTGCAAGCATGAGTTTAACTACTAATAACCCAGTAATAATGTGGAAGTCTTTAAGAAACTTTGAGCATGTAAATAAGGGTAGTTAAGTCTTCATATGGCATGTGAAGAAACTAAGGTGGCATAACATAATTAACTATATAGTTTCATGTCTCTTAAAGAGATAAAATGGATAATTGAACTGAAACCTTATTAAGATGAGTGTCTAATATATAAGTTTATGCCATCATAGAAGTAAAATTTAACTATATAGTTAAATATGTTATTAGATCAACATTGGGTGAGTGACTCTAGTTGTAATAGTATACAAATAAATAATAGTATATGTTGGAAGAGAGTATAAAGCCATGGGCTTAATTTTAGAGAAAGTTTGAGGATTTAACAAAATTAAAATGCAAGAAAGATAATTTAAAAGGTGCACGAATATACTATCAAGCTTATAGAGGCCTAGAGAATAAAGGTTAAATATAAATTAGGAAAATTCAAATTAAGGTATTATCAAGTTAAATTAATTATAGTGGTGTACAAATTCTTTATAAAATAAAGACATGAGACCCTGATTTCCTAAAGTAAGGAAAATGAATGGTCAGGATTTTAAAGTTTAATAACTAAAGAACTAAATAGACATTATAGTGCAATAATATAAACAGAGATTAGAAGTTGGAAACTAGAAGTACGACATGAATGAGTTAGTAACAAGAGGTTGAAAGGATTGAGTCACTGTATGGTCAAAAGAAAGAGCATCTAGTGAGCACGAATACAAGGTTTGAGAATTGAAGAGCTAGTATCCCTATGTGATTAATAAATGTTACATTTGGAAAATCATGAATGAAAATTTATCCAAAGCTAAATAGGTAAGTACTTAGAAGTCACAAGGAAATGGTGTAGATATAATAAGTAAATATGAAGATAGCCTATATAGTGGCACAGTTAGTAGATTAGTTAGTGTAAAGAGAATGAAACTTTTTCACTTCAAAGTAAAGCATTTGAATTCTGCATTGGGTTAGTGAACTTGCATGGATCAAGGGAATCATATTATAATAGTACTAGGAAAAAGGTAAAGAGTGAGAACCAGTGGGTTAGTCATTCATATTTGAAAGATAATGATTAAGTATAATTAATAGGAAGTCAAGAATGTACAGGATGGGATAGGGTTCTAAAAGCATAAGATTATTAGAAATTTAGAAGTCATTTTAGTATAGCCTAACAGGATGATTGAGTATTAAGGTGTTGATTTGGAAGTTAAGAAAATTTATTTTAACTTAAATTGAAAATACATATATTAAAGGAACTTTCATAGGTACCTTTTAACCTTAAGTTCTTATATATTTATGAATCAATTAAATTTGTTTAAGAAGCCCTTTTATTTGTTGAAATTGTGTGCTATAAGATAGTTGACAATAATAGATACCTAAGAAAGCATCTTCTAGAATATAAGTCTAAGATATGTAATAAGAAAGTTATACTTAAGATGTCTTTCACCATAATTAATCTTAAAATGAGAACTATAAGTCAATAATCTAGATTTACTAACCTAGATAACACATAACTTTCAAAAATATAGTTTCCTTGATATTGCTAGAAATAATGTTCAACAAACTAGCAAAATAACTTGTTATAGTAACCCATTTTAAGGTTTCAGGAGAAAGTTGCAATTTGAAAAGTAAATAAATGGTAGAATAATGCTCTAATAGAGAACTTATTCAAAGATATCACCTAGGAAAGCAATACTTGAGATTCATGTAGTGTTATGAACTTAATTAAGTTGTTATTGTTATAGGATCCCTTATACTAGTATAAATAGGATTGTCATTACTATTATTATTATTAGCAATGTCATTGATATAATATTGTTATGGAAATTAATATTAATATCAATGTTGCTATGATTTTAAAAATTAATATTATTAACTTCAAGTTAATTATCTTGCTATAAAGGGTGCTAATTGCATAAGTGATGAGATGAAACTTAAGATGAGAATGTGAGCTAGTGAGAATTCAAGGGTAAGAGATAAAGGTGATATTGAAGAAAATTTTGTTATTATGAGCCATTTAGACTTGCTTAATTGATAACCTTGATGAAAGAAATTTTAACCTTTAATTTTTAAAGCCTGCTTGTATATGGTATTAAATTTATGTAGTGTGGAAATTTTATGTGATCATCTGTGCTTAAGAGTTATGTTTATGACAAGAATTTTATTTTAGGAAGGGGAAGTTATGATAACATGCAATGAGGTATTGTAAAGCATCATTGACTTAATAATCACGGTTCAAAAATCCATATATATAAGTAAAATTTTTTACTATGTTTTATACATATGCCCTAACATACTAATAAAACTCTAAGGCATTTGTAGCAATAAGTAAGTAGAACCTTTTAGTAAATAAGGCTAACAAAATTGTAATGGTTGTTCTTAAGATATATCTAATAGATTAGGATAAATTTGATCTTATAAGCTATCATGAATTAATCCCAATTGTGACCTGCTAGGTTCTCGTTATCAACTTCAATAAGCCATGATACTAATTATACTAATTCTACACTATTTTGTTATTAATTTTTTTACAAAAAATGGATAAAGTTTCTCTTATTTTTAGGTAATCCCTCAGAGTCATACACCTTATATTTTAGACTTGCTTTAATATACAATTTCAACAACAACATAAACATAATAGATAAATAGTTCAACATATAAAATTACATCAATAACAAATTCTCCATCTTTAATTCCTAAATCTAGTCTTAGCTAAGATGCCAATTGTCAAGCTCTCCTTAGATTGCCTTAGGATCCTACTCAGGCTATACAACTTGATTAATTCAAGTTGAATCCTCAAAATGATAAAAAGTAAGATATTAGTTTTTTATGAACTAAGTGAATGTATAATTATCTAGAATCAAGTATTAAAACCAATTAATTGCAATATAAGATAAGTCAAGAACTTTAGCATGAAGTATTGTCATAGAAACTTGTACATGAACTTTTATCTATCAGCTATGCTTGCCACTCATATTCACAATCAAATAATCCATGCATTCATATTCTAATTTTATACATTAACAGAATGAGGCTTAACTACCTTAACTTTAAATAAAAGATATTATTATAATAATCATCAAATTGATATAAGAAATTAGTCACCTTGTGCCTCTCGGTATTCATTCTTTACAAACCTAACTTTATTTCTCTTGATATAACATTAATGACAAACTAGAAGTACAAATGAGCTGTGTCGAACTAGGCTTTGCCTTAAATAGGCTAGGCCTATATTACAAAACATTAGCCCGAACCTAACTTATTAGCCTATATAAGGCTTTATTTCAGGCTTGAGCCTGATCTGTTTTAAAAGTCTGGCCTGGCCTGTTAGCCTATTTAAAAGTCTGTTTTAAATACAAGCTTTTAAATAGGCTAACAACTTAAGACTTAAAAGGCCTATTATAAAAAGGCCTTAAATAAGCCAATAACTTATATAAACTTATATCAATATATTTTTAAAATGCTCCTAATAATGCTAAAATTAATACAAAATTTTATATAAAAACTAATTAACAAAGAAATAAATCCATATACTCATAACATAAAATTGCTAATTTAAATATTCAATATTTAATTAAAAGTAAAATAACATTAAGTTATCATAATATCAAAAGTTAACAATAAAGGCAAATTAGTTCACCATAAATTATACAACAAACATTTAAAATATTTAATCTATATAATAGACTTGAAAAAAAGAAGCTTATATGTCATTGCCTTTATAGTAAATAAATTTAAATCAAAAATATTAAATAGGCCAGCCCGATAGGTCTGTAGGCTAAGCTTAAAACAAAAAAGCCTGGCCTGTTTAATTAAAAAGGCTTTTATACTAGCCTTAGCCTGACTCATTTAGTTAAATAGGTCGAGCTAAGTTAGGCCTTAATTAGGCCAGGCCATAGGCCTCTGATAGGTCGCCGGCCCATTTACACCCCTATAACAAACCCAACCTTATTCATCCCAACCCTATTAGTATATTAATTATAAGAGTATAATTCAACTCTGATATTGTATGTCAATATATCATCATGTTAATATTTCAACGTCAATAATTCATATTAGTCTAAAGATAATAATAATAATAACTAATCACAATAATACAAAAGCACTTCCAAAATCAAACAGTAGTTCCATACCTCACAAGTGTGCTTATATTCAATCACAAAGACAACATAATTTCTACTAAGGTATATAATTATACAATAATTAGCTATATTATATATAATGCTCATATCATATCATTTACAAACATCAACACAAAATGTATGGTACCCTAAAAACATCATTAATGTAACACACTCAATGTATCTGAGGTTAATTTAGAATACTATATATATAGTCATAAATATAAGGAAAAATTAATTGCCACTATTTAGATATAAAACCACTATATACAAAGTAATACAAATACGACATTTGAGAAAATGGTGAAAATTAATGTTTAAAAGCAGTTATACATTCATTCGAATCTGTTTATCTACTATTGGAAGTCTTTAAGTGTCCATGTTCATCTTTCTCTTTTTTTTCCTATTTAGCAATTTAATATGTTAATTAATAAATGATTTGATATTATATATTTTTCACTTAAAGATTACCATTTCAAGCTTTATTCACATTACTTTATAGTTTCTTACACTTTTCCTTTAATATTTTTAACTCTGTCTTATTAAAATCATATTTCATATTTTTAGGGTTTTCCAAATTAAACTTAAATCAATTGAAATATTATGACATAATTATCTAGAATTACTTTAATCATATTGTCATAATATTTTATATCATAAGAATCTTATTTTTTTTCCAAACTATCATCAATAATTTATAGTCTTCATAAATGAAGTTTTCTCATTTTAATCTTAAATTATCTAAAATTTTAGAATAAACATACTAAAAATACTCTAATCATATCATTCTACCATTCTATGGCTTAAATTTTATATTTTTCATAGATATCTTCATATATTCAAAAATGCTTCCAAAAAGGGTTTTCTTGAATTCAAGCATAAATATTAAAACTAATGATTTAGATATACTCTAACGATGCTATTATAACATTTTATAGCATAACATTCTTACATTTTTAGACTCATCATCAAAAATTAAAGTCATATATAAATAAGGATTTTTCAAATCAAGCATATAACAACCAAGATATTAAAGCTCTATGCTCTAAAGAGGCTCCATTCATATCATCTTTAAGAACTAGATACTTACTTTCTTATATTTCTATATTTACCTTAGGAAAATCAAATATGGGTATAGATGTACAAGTTCTTAAATCTACCTTACTTAACTAAAATATTAGAAGCTACTCACCTCTTTACCAAGAGGCTTTTGTAGGCTCACTAATGATAGAAGCTTATTGAATCACCAACATGGAAAGGAGCTAAGCTCCCTATTTTCTACTACATGATCATGACTTGACTTCCTTCTGTGGCAATTCACAAAGAAATGGAAGAAAAGAGGAAGGCTATCTCCAACAATGATGCCTTAGTATAGAGGTTGAATGGTAGCAAAAGGAAATGCTACTAACTAAGGAGGAAAATGGAAGAAGAACCCCCAAGATAGAAAAATAAGTCATGTTATTTAGGAGTGAGAAACAGGAAAAACAATGTTAGCTAGAGTTAAATGAAGGCAAGGGAAATTATTAAATACAATGGAATTTATCATGAGCTCAAGTCCACTAGATCTTGACTTTTCATTTACATGACTTCTTAAAGGAGTCTTAAGGGAAAATGATATAATACAATAGAGAATGCAATTAATTACTAATTAAAAGATAATCCTAATTCATCCTTTCTTCATGCTGACTCTATTCACGTTAGATCAAAGCCATAAAATATTAATCTTTTCCAATTCTTTTTCTTTTTCCTAATAGTCCTATAATAACTTAATAAATGAAAAGTTAAATAAATAAATAAACAAATATCTTGGAAATTTCATAAACTTCAAGATAAATCTTTCTTTAATACATGCTTATAGTGAATAATTTCATGAATGCCCTTTTCTACCACTTAATCATTATTCCACAATATTATCAACATGTTATGCATATAAGTGCTAGAAGAGGCACTTGTGACTATTGTAACATGTTATGCATGGAATAAGTTTGATGAGATTAGGGGTGTTGATATACATATAAAGACTTATTACACCAGATCTATGTGCACTATTTGTGAAAGGATAAGATCAATCTTAGAAAGACAAGATTGGGTTCATAAAAGGATAAAGATGATTGAAAGTCACAAAGAGATTTACATGCTTTCTTTTACTCTATTTTAAATTATGTATACTAAGGAATATCAATGCATCATTATGAATGAATTATGAAATCATGGAAGGTGATGATATTGGCGTAAAGAAATGGAATTCCTCACATGACTATGATGATGTATAATATGTGGTATAATTTTGTTTGGATTTTATTTATTAGGTATATTCATATTTAACTTGATAGACAAGTTAGATCTTTAAAGCTCTTCCTTCTTCCTTGATAAAAGTAAGAGGATGTAGATATTTTCCTTGAGTAAGAGATTTAGAAACTTCTTTAAATGATAAGTCATTACCTTTTTATTACACTATAGCTGTATTTTAAAGAATTTCTAATTGATTATTGTCTACTTATTGAGTTTAATAAAAACTTCTCTCTCACTCTTTGTTCTTTTCTTTAGGGACCTCTCTATTTAAGTACTTAACTATTGTCAATGTGATGGATGTGGACCTTTTTGAGATCTATAGTGCTAAGGTGAGTGCGTTATGGAAAATTGGATCAATTATGCATGATGTCGAACTTTCTCATTTTTTAATGAATTTTTCCAAATGAAAATTTCATATTTTTATTTCCTTTGAAAAGTATAATTACATATTTTTTTTGTTAGATAAGGAAAATTAGAAATAGAAACTAGAAAACAGAAACAAGAAGAACAATAGAACAAAAGACAAAAAAACTATCTAAAAAATAAACCCCTATAGAATCAGCCCATAACAAAGGCTTCAAATTAACTGGAGGAGTATTCCAAACTCTTTCCCTGGTCTTGTGATTGGCTCCCCACTTGGCTAAAAAGTTAGTAGGTTGATTCCCTTCTCTAAAGATATAATGGATTTGTACCTCCTTAAAAGCCTTTAAGTTATCTTTGATCTCTTGAATAAGCCCCCAAAGGATGTGAGTATGTTGAACTCCTTGATGATCGAATTTAACTATTTCCTAGGAATCAGACTCTGCCATAATCTTTTTCAATCCCTTGTCTTTGGCAAAATTCAGAGCAAATAATATACCCTTAGCTTTAGCTATATTGTTGGTAGTAATACCCAAAAATCTAGAAAAACTAGACAACCAATTCCCTTTATCATCTCTACACAACCCACCAAAACCAGCAAACCCTAGATTTCCTGAAGATCTCCCATCCACATTTATTTTAATAAACCTTAGGGGAGGAAACTCCCATTTAACCACCCTTTGTTTAGCTTCTCGAAAGTCTTTTTCATACCATCCAAAAGCAGTTTTGCAATCTTGTAGCATGGCATGTATCTTTTTGATCGACAAGAAAGGTCTACAAACTCCATCTTTAAACATTGAATCATTTCTATCTAATCAAATTTGCCAAATAGAGATTAGAAAGCAGTAGCTCCAATCAATTTCCCTTTAAGTTTTGAGCTGGTGAATATTCCTTAAAAGCCAATCTTTGAAATTCAATTGAAAGAATTCAAGAACATGTAGGATTGCTCCCAAGCCTCTCCAAATCTCCTTCATCCTAGGATTGTCCCTCAACAAATGCAAAGAAGTTTCAGCTTCAAAATTGCAAATAGAACATACAGGGGAATCAATAAGGCCTTTCTTGTATCGAAGATCCCCAATAATAATTCTATCATGGAAATAGAGCCATAAAAACATACTAATTTTTTGAGGAATTTTGATTTTCAAATTTTTTTCCAATGAGTTTCATGATGAACATCTTAGTTTTGGATAAGCCAAGCATATGCTGATTTTGAAGAATAGTTCCCATCAGTAGCAACATGCCAAACCAGATTATCTTTTCTAAAAGTAGTGTTACGAATAGGCATGGCTTGAATTGTCAATAACAACTCATTAGGAATATTAGTTAACAAACCATTCAACTTCCATTCATTGTTAAGGATTAAATCTTAAACTGTAAGATTCTTTACAATTACATGTATAACACAGTGTTAAACTTGGTAAGATGTTACATTTAATAAATTTCTATGTCAATTACATGCCTTAAAATAGGTCACGATAGTATTTTTCAATATTAGTATAAAATCTCACCGACATATTTATTTACAAAAAAAGTCGTAAGGTTGTAAAACTATACGAAGGATCATACAATGTTTTAAAAATTGGATGGAAGATTTGATTGTCACCCATTCCTCCATTTGATACTAGTCGACCCAAAATATTTTTATGGTCAAACCAACTTTAAGCGATGCAAACAAACTTGGGTTAGTCAGAATCGGTAAAAATTGGCTAATCTGACCGATTTGATTGTCTCCCTCCTTAACTTTTTTATTTCACCTTTTTCTCAAAATTAGTTGTGGACTTTCTGTCACATGGTTCCTTAAGAAGAAAATTACTAGCTGAAAATAGTATTGTACTTTCACGTTGTAAGACAAACATTTTATTATTTTAGTGTTTTATGGCTTTAAATTTGATATCATATGAGATAGTATTCTAAATATTTTTAATCGTTCTATTTTCTAGTTTTTATTAATATTCTGATAATCCTTTTTTTTAAATTTACTATATCTTGTGAAAAATGAATCACATGTTTTAAAGATGAATATTTATTTTATTTATAAAATTTAATATAATTAATATAATTTTTTATTTATGATAATATCTAATTCAATAATTAGTTTGACATGCCAAATCAATTGAATCTGAAAGTTTTTTTTTTAAGTCCAATCTTGCATTTCAAACAATGTATTAAATTCTTTGATAAAAATCATAAGATAAGAGCGTTTAATGATATTTAATTTTTTTTAATATTTTATATCTTTTATTATATTTAAAATTTAATTCTTAATATTTTTATATGTATTTAATGATTTAATTATTACTACGATTTAAAATAAAACAAAGGCACAGACAATAATGAAACAATCATAACCATCGAATTCCCCAAAAATATATTTTTAAACACGCACGTAGTGTAGCAAATCATACAAAATATTACATTCTTCTTAGATTTCAACTCTAATATCAATATTAATATTATTAATAAATTATAACCTGTCCAAAACATCTTATTCTGCAAAATATCTTTGTAAACACGCAAATAGGATAGCAAAACCATCCAAAATATTACATTTTTCTTAGATTTTAACTCTATTGTATTTAAAATAATTATTAATATTAATAATAAATTATGACCAGTCCAAAGTTTACATTATTTTTAAGCAAAAATGGTATATTGATATCTTAACTTTTATTAAATTTTCAATTTTATCCTCTAAATTTTATTTGAAGCAAATTATCCTTTTAACTTTCTAAAACATGTAATGTTACTTAGCTAATTAATACTATTATGTTTTTTAACGAAAGTACTTACATAACATCTAATTTGACATCCTATATGACATATATAAGTCATATTTTCTTGTTTAGGGATACTTTTAGTCTCTTAATTTTCACCAATTTTATCCCCTAACTTTTATTTGAATCAAACTTTTAATTTAAATCTCTTCATATAATAGTAAATGAATAGAATTTGTTGAATTCTAATTTTCTTATAATATAAAAATTATATAGATTTGCATAAAAATAGCTTCAAATTTTGAAAATGCATTTTGGCATCATTACATATTTATAATGAATCTTTAGTGATTATTTTTATGAGTATGACAATTTAAAAATATACATATAATTTATCTTTAAAAATTTTCAAATTGTTATTTGAAGTTATTTGATATTTGCATTGGTTAATTACAATGAATACCATCAAATTACATTGGCTTTTTGTGACATTACATTTTTAGAAACTTAAAGGATAAATTTGGCTTAAATAGAATTTAAATAATACGGTTGAAATTTTAATGAAATTTAAGAATCAAAAATACATTTTTATCATAAAAATATGAAAATATGACTTATATGTACCATATAAATTCTTAAGCTAGATGTCCTAAAAATAGTGTTAAAAAACCTAACAGCATTAAACTACTAGATAATATTGTATATTTTTCTAAAGTTAGAGGATAAATTTTCTCTAAATAAAATTTAGGAAGTAAAATTAAAATTTTAACAAAAGTTAGATGCTAAAATATCTCTTTATCTCCTTTTTCACAACTTTAATCTATTTAAAATAATTATTAATATTAATAATAAAATAAAATTTTATTGGTGGTTTTAGTGATTTCAAACTCAAGACACGACATATATGTTACTCTATTTTATGAAAAACGGATTAATTTTAGTACTCTTAAATATTACTTTTCACTTTTACTTTCACTAGCATTGGGTAACTTTTCCAATTTCACTTGTAACATCCTACAAAACCTCTCCAAACATTGAAAACGCGAAGCTATTAAATTTATAATTATTACTAAGGAATCATTTAATTCAGAAAAAAATAAATTTATATAAATTTTTTTAAAAAATAAATTTCTTTTTGAACTTTTTCAAGAAATATTTAAAATTATTTAATTGACACTAAATAATTGATATTTCCCAAAAGTTACTTCATATTTTTTTATTTAACTTTAAACTTCTTAGAAAATATCATTAAAATAATTAATATGTTCTTTAAAAATATAATATTAAAAAATTAAAAAATATGAATAAATTTTAATTATCTCTAATTATTTTTTAAACTATATTTCTAATTTCTCTTTTTATTATAATTTTTTAAGTTGTTAATTTCCTATTTTTTAATTTCCTATAAAAATGTAAAATAGGTTTATATAAAAAAATAAATTTTTTTCTATATATATATAAATTTTTTAACATAATTAAAATGAAATATAATTTAAATGATAGAAACGTTATTTACATAATTAATGAAATAAATAATTAATTTTATTAAATTTTTCCAAGTAGATAAGAAATACATAATTTTTTATTTTTATAATCAAATTTTAAAATAATAAATAATAAAGATGATAGGCATAAAATAATAAATAAAATAATATAATTTATATATATAATGGACATAACATAATTATATTTAGAATTGAATTTATATTATAATAATATTTATGATTATATTTAAAATTTATAAAAATATATAATTAATATTTATTTTCAAATAAATTTATTGATATTGATAATTAGTAAATTATATTTATCATTAATAAATTATATTTTATTTTTAAATGATAGTGATTAAATGTTAAAATAATCATTACTTAAACTAAATAAAAATAAATTTGCATTTTTATTAATAGAAGATATAAAAAAAATTTAACCAAAAGAGCGTAAGTAAATAATTTTTTATAATTCATGAGAAGTAAAATTTTATGAGAAATTCTAATTCCTCTATTTTAATAATTAATGAATAATCCAACAATTTAAAAAATATTTACTTATTGACAAGTTGCATTTATTATATTACTTTTACGAGAAAATTTCATTTATCTCTCCTTTTCCCTTCCTTCCCTACCATATGTTCCTTGCAGAAGTTAAATACAATAAGAAGAAATTTCAAGAACAATTTGTTTATGTGTTTTTGCATAGAAAGAAAAGGAAATTTAATTTGAATTGCACAAATCTCTCCAAATAAAATTTCACTGTAGTTATTTCAAAATGTATCAAAACAAATTTCATTTGGCAGAGAAAAGAAAAACACATATTCAGAATAAAAAAATTATGTTTGATTTGTATCCACGAAAAGATTTTAGAAAACATGATTGTAATTTATATTAAATAAAAATTGAAGAAGTAATTATGTGAAAATAAATTTAATATATAAATGAATATAATAAAACAATCTTATTTAATAATTAACTAATTATTGCTAAACTAATTACATTAATAGTTAACAATTGTTAATTATATTAATTTAATTAATTAATAAAATTAACTATAATATTTACTAAAATACTTGTTTGTATGGTGAATGACTTATAAGAATACAAGTAGTTTATGATTTATTTGATTAATCCTTTTTTTTAATAACATTTCATATTTTATATATTATTTGTCTAATTAAATTTTAACATAAAAATATATTATTATAATTTAATATTCATCAAATTTTAACTTAAATTATTTATACTTATAAAATTTTACTTTAAAAATAAATAAATATTTTTACATACTTATTTGATTTTTTTTAAGAAATGAATAATCATAATTTTGAAATGGATGTTCAATTAATACACTTCATACATATAAATAAAAATGCTCTATGTAATAAAAAGTATAAGTAAGCAAAGAGATGGAATAATTTTTTCATAATTTTAATTTATTTTAAATATTATATAAAAAGACAAATATGAGAACAATTTTTTTCGAACTTTTTAATAAATTTAAAAAATATATTTTATCTTTATATATTTTTTGCAAAATGTTTGTTGTTTCATACCTCATTGTTATCCGTATAACATTTTTTATACTTAAATTCTCAAGGTTTTTTTTTTCTTGTAAGGATAGAAAGAAAATAAATATATAATTAAAGGGATAAAAAATTTTTGTGGCTAACTCTAACTCAAATAGCTATTCAAAAACAACTATATGAAAACATTAAATTCTCCAATTTTTATAAAATGACTGGTCGAAAACCAACAAATCAATTGAATTAATCATTCATCAACCATTCAAAGTACAAATCAATTGATCAATATTAGTCAAACCAGCTTAAAAAGCTATTTTTCACACACCTCCAATAGCTTCGTTAAAGCATCTGCAGGGGCGAAATTCCCAATGTACTGTCCCGGGAAAAACTAATTACCGTATCCCTGTGCCGCAAAAACATTTTATCAAAACACTTAAAAAAAATTTTTTTATGAAAAAATGAATCACGGCTCTGCAGAGTCCGTGATCAGACTGGCACAAACTGATCGGACTGACACGAACTGATCACGTCCTGTGTAAGGACGTGACCAGGTTGATCAAGTCACGGCCTGTCCAAGGCCGTGATCAGGCTGCCATGAGGCGCCTTTAATTAAAACAATTCATGGGAAAACACTAAAGCGGAGAACTTAGCATGTCTTTTTCTGAGTCAATGGCGAGATGATTGGACAAGAAATCAAAGCAAATCATACTTTGCTTATCTCTAAACTCCGTCAGGCCCACCGAATGGCTCTTATCCTAACCCTTTTTTTATTTAATTAATTTGATTTAATTAATTTATTTATTTAATTTTATTTAATTAGTTAATTTATTTGATTTAATTTAATTTATCTAATTTATTTATTTGAGTTAGTATTTTTAATTTACTTGTTTGATTTAATTTAGTTAATTAATTTATTTAATTTAATCTAATTGATTAATTTATCTAATTTAATGTAGTAAATTTTTTATTTAATTTAATTTAGTTAATTTATTAATTTGATGTAGTTAATTTATTTATTTGATTTAATTTAATTAATTTATTTATTTGATTTAACGTATTTAATTTATTTATTTGATATAATTTATTTAATTTATTTATTTGAATTAATATTTTTAATTTACTTGTTTGATTTAATTTAGTTAGTTTTGTTTATTTGATTTAATTTAGTTAATTTATTTATTTAATTTAATTTACTTAATTTATTTGTTTAATTTAATTATTTTATTTTATTTAATTGATTTAATTTAGTTAATTAATTTGTTAGATTAAATCTATTTAATATATTTAGTAAAGCTAATTTATTTGTTGGATTTAATTTATTTAATACCTTTAATTTATTGAGATAATGATATTTATTATGTGTAAAAAATTATTATTGAAATGAATAATATTATTGTCATTCTTTTAAATTTATTCTCTTCTTGTATATTAGAGGAACTAAAGTTCTAACAAATTAGATAAATAATATTATCTATTGACTTCATTATCGATTAAAGAAAATATATTATATATTTTTTAAAATTAGAATACATGAAATACTTTTTTATTAATTTAATTAAATTAAAATGTAACCATAACTCGTTGTCTGGAGGAGAAAAAAATAAAAGAAAAAAAAGAAATTTTGAATTAATTAAAAATTTCTACAACGAAATTAGTATTTAATATTTCATGGTTATCTACAAAGAAATTTTTAATTAATTAAAAATTTTATGGTTATCTTTTCTCCATATCATTTAACAATTTATTTTTAAATTTTTAATCAATTTTTTATCACAATTTATGAGCTTTTTATGAATCCTGAAAATTATAAAATGAAAATTAAGTAACATGTTATAATATTGTAATTCTTACTTAAAATTTTCTTAGCAACATATTATCCTCATATATATAAGTCTTTACAAATTAAGATCCCTTACATTTTAATTTAAGACCCCTTATATTTTAATAAGTAAGATTTAAAAATAAAATAAAAAAGGGTCACAGATTAAATTAGTATTGTTAATAATTTAATTAAGGGACTTAAATAAAATAATTACAAATTTGACATAGATTAAATAGAATAAAAAATCTTAATTTAAATAAAAAAATAACAACAGAATATATAATAATTTGTACTTTTTAAAATTTTAATTATTCCAACTATCTTATAATATTTACTAATTTAATTATATTGTACATATATTGTATAATATTATGGGAGTTAATAAAATTATTATTTATTTTTAAGAACCTTCAATAATTAGTATAAGAGAAATATCTTGTGCTTAAAATAATTAGAATGGATATAAATTGGGTTAAAATTAAAAATAAATTATATAAGGGCCACAGATTAAAATTATGTGAAAAATTTAATTAAAGGGGTTAAAATAAAATAAATAAAAGGTTAATACATGTTAAAAAATATAAAAAAATTTGAGACTGAAACAAATTAAATTACATAAAATAAAATAAATAAAAAGTTAGTATGTTTTGAATAAAATGAAAAGTTCATGATAGAATTAGAAATAAAAATCTATTCTTTCATATAATATGATAATTAATTTTTATTTCGTTGCATAATTAAAAATATTTTTTTTATTTTATTTAATAAAAATTTTACTATAATTTATTTTATTATATTTTATTTAATATCAAATTTAATAAAAATTTTATTATAATTTATTTTATTATATTTTGCCTAAAATATATATTATGTAAAATTTACAAAGTAATTTTTAATATTATATTTACTACACTACCCATAAATTTATTTTTAATTGAATTTTATATATTATTAATATATTTTTATTACACAAATTTATTTACAAGTATAAAAAATATTATTTATATAAATTTTTGAAAAAAAATTATTTTAAAATAAAGTAAAGTTATTTTTATTAAATTAAAATAAAATTAATTAAAAATATTTTTTTGATTTAATTATTTTTATTATAATATATTTTATGATTTAAAAAATTATTTTTATTAAATTATTATTATGTTTTTCTGTAAGTGTACTGTACGTACAGTACACTGTGCACTGCGCACTGCGCACTCTGCAATGCAGTGTACTATGCGTACTGTACGCACAGTACATTTACAGAAAACCATGCTCAACAGTAACAAATTTAAGGGTTTGGGGAAATACTTTTTTAATTATAGTAAAATAATCATTTCTTTTTTAAACCGTAGCCTCCGGGTAATTTTGCCTGCAGGCAAGTGTGTGACGGGAGGTCCACATAGATTAGGATACCCTAATTGTATGCAAAACCAAACTAGTATCAACTATTTCCCAGAATGTAAATGATGCAAGCAAAATCTACGCTCCAGATTTATTGATGAAATTTAGGCAAACACATTTCAATAATATCGATGATTTCTAACAAAATTCTATAATTTGACATGTTCTGGCTCACATGATTTTATTTAATTTTTTCCAATTAAATTTGTTTAAATTAATATTTTAAACTCAACAGAAAAACATATATTGAACAGGGGTGGTGGGGGGAAGAGGGAGAGTATAAATTTTTGTGGCTAATTCTAAACATGAATTTGATAATTTCACTTGTAAATTTAACAGGAATTTAAAATTTAAGTTCGACTTTCATCATTCAACCAGACTTCTAGAGATAACACGTAATTTTTTAATCCTAATATGCAATAGGTAGAGAATTATTGAATGAAACGCAGGAGAATCTAGTTGTAAGAAGAATCAAAATCAAAATCAAAAGAAAAATAAATTCACATCCCAACAGTAAGCAACACAGATTTGAGAACAGAAATCTTTGCCTTTATTAACTTTCTATAATAGAAACAAGTTCAAGTCAAATCACTCATTAAACAGAACATTAGATCATTACACGCATCTCCCAAAAGACGACACAAGACTAAAACCTTCCTATCAGTCAAAACCCGAAAGCTCACTCTACTCAACCTTAACTTGGAACACATCAGACCTGTCCTCCTCTTTCATTTTGGGTACAACCACCTTCAGCACACCATTCTTCATCTCAGCTTTGATTTGATCAATCTTGTAAAGCTTCTCTGGCAGGTCAATCCTGCTCGAGTACCGACGTGCACTATCCTCTTCCTCATCTTCTTTTCCACCTTCACCCTTAATGGTCAGAGTGTTCTGCTCCACGGAGACCTTCACATCATCTTTGTCAAGGCCCGGCATGTCAACTCGGAGAAACAAAGCATCTTCGGTTTCCTTGGCATCCCACCCACGACGAAGCCCTCCAGCTCCCATCCCTCGTGAAGCAGAGAGAAATGGGTTGTCCACAAATTGGTCCATCAAATTCAGAACCTGGCTTAAGCTCCGAGTCGGAGACAATGGATCAAACACATCTGGACGAACAGAGACTAGGGAGTGAGTAATAAAGTTTAAAAATGCTCAATAGATCCATACTCTAATAGAAGTCATGATCCCATGAATATTGCATCTCTTCAATTCATGTTTGTTTATCACAGACTCGATAATTATATCTAGGACATTCTTAGACTCCAATTAAATCTAAGTTTTTCAGCCCTTTCCCACTTGGTTTGGATTGGATCTAACTTTCAATTTCTTTCCTTCGTGTTCCATTTTCTCGGTTACCAAATTAAACTAATAAAATTCCAGAAAATCCTTCTATGATCGTCATAACTTAGGAAGTAGCCATAACGACCTTTAATTCCCACCTTATTCTTTCAGAACAAACTCAGATTTAAGTTGCTTTTCTGAATATGATGAGTTTCCCTTCCCCCATTTTCTTGGCCACCAGACAGTAGGTAGAACAAATATCAGAGAAATAATTGAAATCAAACATTCACTATTGCTTACAGAGTTCCTAGCGCTTCATTCTGTGAACCCAATGCCACTTCTACTAAAACACTCAAAATTGAGAACAAGGAACTGACAACAACTACCTGAGAAGAGATCATCACGGCGACCAGCGCGTGGGACAGAGCGATCAGTGCGACGATCAACGTCAAGGTTGCGGCCATCCCCATCATCATATTCTCGTACGGCATTCGTGTTGAAGGAGCGTGAAGCAGACACCATCCGAGGCACAGGGCGTAGCAAAGACCTTGAAAAAATAGTAGGGCCACAGGAGAGGAGACGCTTAAGGGCAAGCGAAGACGACGCCATCGTAACTTGCAGCTGCGAAAAAAGCTTCGAGCGGAGAGTGAATCTAATCTTGAGGACGATTGAATATGAGCCCAGGGTCAGCGGCTATTTATTTGTTGTTAAAGATTGAAGAGAGGTGAGGAGAATACTCGAAGGTGCTGGAAGATGGTCGAGAATGTTCTGGAAAACATGTTTCTCCCAGGGATTCTTTGGACAGGAGAAAAGGGAGATCCGGAGGCCAAAAAAGGAAAATAATAATAATAATAATAATAATAACAACGGCGAAAAACACGGAAACTATGGCTTTTCATTATTTTTTAAAAATATTTTCTTCTATCTGATGGGCCCACATGAAGATTTTTCAAGTTTCCTTTTTATCCAATTTTCTCGCAACCTTTACGAGGGAAGAAAATCGTGTTATTTTCTTTTCTTTTGAACATCGGTCCTCTCCAATATTTTTTATTTTTGTATTAATTTAAAGAATTAAAGATGTGATTTTTATTTTAAAATTTATTGTATCTTTTATTGAAATTCATAATTTAAAAAAAAATTATAACCTCTGTCCAAAATTTATTATATATATTTCCTAAGAAATACATAAAATACAATTTTTTTCTCACATATTTTTTTTTTCTTATTTCATTGCAATCCTACAGAAGTTGTGTTATTAATTCACTCTTATAGTGTTGCATAACTCTTTATAAATCATCATGTTGCTCATAAAACTTACGGTTGAATTTCAAATATAATAATAAAGAATAAATCACCAATTTACTTTGTTTGGATTGGGAAAAAGTGACAGGAAAAAGAAAATTGAGAGACAAACTTAGAGGATAAGAAAGAAATTGGAGCTGAGATGAATTGGGAGACAAACAAAGGGTTAGGAGAGAAATGAGAAGAGAAAAAAATTAGAGAAAAAATAAATTTTCTTTGTATTGTTTGGAATTAGAGAAAATAAAAGAGAAAAAAATTAGAGGAGAAGTTGTTTCTCTTATTTGAAAAGGGAGAAAATAAGAGAAAAAGAAATTGTAATTAAGTGAATTGACCATTATACCCATATATATAAAAGATAGAGATAGTAAAATAATTTTAAAAAAATTACTAAAAAATAATTTAGAAATTTCTAAAATAAAACATCTCATAAAAAAGATATCACTTATAAAATATTTTTTAAATATCTATAAAAATATTCAGACAATATTTTCAAAATGAGATATTTCTCTTATAAAAAATTTATGAAATTCAAAATTTGTATAAAAAAATATAACGGATTACATATAAGTTTAATTGAAGTAACTTCATAATAAATGACATTTATTATTTAGTTATCTCATTGCATGTTAGCAAGCAGAGAAAAATAACTTGGAAACCATCATTATTCAATTAAGTCAATATATACTAAAATTGCTATAACCAAGTTTCTTTGGAATAATTGATCGTGTCATTTAATATGATCTAGTAATAAGCAAGGAAATTGTGTCCTTGTACAATAGGCACCTATGAACTCAATAATATTACTTGAGAATTGGTCATGGAGATCCATCATCTAACTGTTAAAACTAAATAAAAGTACTCTAAATTATATAGAAGTACAAGTAATTTGTTCATATAAATGCAATTTATTATTCGAACTCCTATCATTGTGTATAATACATAAACAAATGAGGTTCACTATGTCCGGTTAATACAAAATCTAGTTATATATAGGATAATAAATATTAAATCCAAATTTGGCTTCTAAATCATTATTCATCCTATTGTAACCATTCCTTGTACATTCATCTTGAGCAACCTCATTCTATGCCAATAAGGTAGCAACAATTAATACTGATGCATTCAGTACTTGTGCATCACCCAGCAAACTAATTAGGTATTTATTATAATGAGACATTTCTTTCATAGTAACTACAACCAATTGCAAACATATAATTACAACAACCAACACATTCGTAAGCTACAAATGCATGTTCAATACTTAATACACAATGTCACAATACATGAGTCTATTATTAACTTATCAAACACATTAGTTTGGGCTTCACATTCATTTGTGGGTAGAGACATAAGAAACAAATACAACAGATTTTTGCCATATTGCACACACATGATAACAAATGTTTTAATCTTACTATGTCCAAAAAATGTCTTATACTAATGTCCTTCCACATAGTTGAGATCGAAGTGAGCGTATAAACCACTGTCTACTTATACCACAAATACTCCATTATTTTGCAATACAATAGGATTAATTTTATTCTTCATAATAAGTTACCACTTGATCACAATAATAGTTACAACAAAAAGAAGTTGTAAGTGCGTGCCTCCAATGATGACTCAACCAAGTCATCATTGTAACTGCAACCAATTGTAATGATATAATTACAACAACCAACACATTCATCAGCTACAAATGCATCTTCAATACTTGATACACAATGTCACAATACATGAGTCTATTACTAACTTATCAAGCACATTAGTTTGGGCTTTACATTCATTTGTGGGTAGAGACATAGGAAAGAAATACAATAGATTTTTACCATATTGCACACACATGATAAAAAATGTTTTAATCTTACTATGTCCAAAAAATGCCTTATACTAATATCCTTCCACATAGGTGAGATCGGAGTAAGTGTATAACCATTGTCTACTCATACCATTAATACTCCATTATTTTGCAATACAATAGGATTAATTTTATTATTCACAATAAGTTACCACTTGATGACAATAATAGTTACAACAAAAAGAAGTTGTCAATGCGTACCTCCAATGATAACTTAACTAAGTCCTGCACTGGCCATAAGCTGATACAATATTTGTAATCGTATGTAAAGCAAAACCCTAAAAAATTGCTTCTTAGCCTTCTTATTTTTGCATAGGAAGCTATAGCATTTCAATTGAAATTCTTTATGTACTCCTATTTTCTCCAACTAAAATTCCTTATGTACTCTTATTTTCTCTAACATACTCCTATTTTCTCTAATTCTGTCCATACTTTTGCCTCGTTGTAATAACGAGGTTTACTGCTTTCAAGGATGAAAAAAGCTTCTTTTAGCTATTCGAATATGCTTTTCTTCCACATCTTTCATAACATTAATCAAGTTGATAATCCCTGTATTCAACTTCTTATAACCCTTCTTAATTAAATCAACTATAGGTGCTTTCTGCTTTGAACCTCTTAATGATAAGGTACCTTGAGATTGATTTGAGTGGCGATACTCCTAGAAGTAGTTAGAAGAAGCACTTTTAAGACTAAATGCATCAATATGCCTTGCATAGTTAAGGGTATCACTCCCCCAATAAATATCAGAATCTGATATTAGATTAAAGCTATAATTCAAGTCCATTCTTTCTTTCTCCTATCTCTTCAATTTGTCTACTGAACTTTCAACATATGCACTTATGGCCCTGTCTCTTTCAAATAAATTCAATAACTTGTTGTAGTTGTGGATTAGAGTACGCTTCCATTTATGAGCCTTGGGCTTATCTTATGTACACATGTACAATTACATCATTGTACAATGATATTGGTGTCATGCATACAAGGAATGTTTTTGTGCATGCCACTCTCCATATCATTAGGCATGCATACGAATACACATGAATGTGAATGAATGATTACATTAACATCTAGTACGTGACCTATGCTAATTTTACCTTACAGATCTCACTCCACACTTCTAGTTTAGCTTTGAACATATGCGTTGTTGGGTTCCAAATGATTCCACGAATAGATTGTAGCATTCATTGAAGTTCTCCTTTAATGTTTTCATTTGATTTTTAATATGTTGCTTTTGGAAAAATGGACCTATTGTCTATTTCAGCTCTACCACTATAGTGGCATAACCTATAGAAGTAAATATACTATCTGGTCGATTTCCTTTTTGGATCTCTTGTAGTAATAAGTCCAATAACATAGCATCTATATTGGACAGCCATCATAGTAAATCTCTAGAAGATGTATCTCCCATGCTATTAGACTTCTTGTTCTTCGGCATAATTCAATTTGCAAAGCATTATATAACTAAGTAATATTTGATAGCATAAACTATACAAAAGTTTGCATAGCATGCATGATACTGAATTTCTTTGGTGATAAATAACTCACAATCATAATTGTCATATCTAGGTTCAATGCAACTTGAACATTCTATTACATTCAATGCTTACACAATATACAATGATATGCAAGAATACATGGCATATGATATATACGTATAAAATATAAAATATAAGTCATAATATATAATGATGGTGAATAAATACACAACATACAATTTGCACCTTTTGAACATAAAATATAATTCACATTATACAAGAATCTGCAATATACAACTCATATGGAGCAAACATTAAATACAATTCACAACCACATCAATGGCATAAGAATCATAAGCATCAAACAATAAGTTATAAAAGTTATTGTATAAATAGCATAATCTATGACAAGCTCTGCTTATGATCATTCTACATATCGGCTACTATAGTTTCTCTCATGATGAACCCATGCCCATAGTCTTCTTTTGTGCTTTGTGATTCATAATCTCCTATATTTTCTATATTATTATCTAGCAGCTCACGGTCTACCTTATCAATCAACTGTGGGTCAAGATTGAGATTGGGATCAACGTCTATTAGAAAGTTATACAATATACAACATGCAATAATATTGTCCGTCATAATCCTAAAAAAGTAATGTGGTTTGTGTCATTAACAATTATTGGAAATCTCATTTTTAAAATCCTAAATGCCTTTCTATTACATTTCTTAATGATGTATGCCGATGATTAAATATCTCTTTTGCAATTTGAGGACCACGAGTTATGTACTCCTTCAAATGATAACGCATGTCTCTATAGGATGTAAGTACTCCCCCTTTTCAAAGAAAACCTACATCTCCTATATAAAATTTGCCTAAAATTTACAACAATGATACCAATATATGTTAGAAAACATAATTATAATGACAAACACCTTATACAATTGACTCTTGACCTCTCATTATGCATGTTAAACAAAAGTAAAGCCTACCTTTTGGAATTCTTAGTCTATCCCCCCTCTTACTTAAAGTATGCTTAAAAACTATAGAGTTAGATGCAGTTCCCTCTTAATCAAATAACACATAAGTGAACTTTATATTAAAAGAACACATTGCCAACACATTTTACGTTGGATAATCTTTTTTTCCATGAAAGTGAGGGGTATCTTTTCTTGGAACTTCAACTCTTATATTTGTTTCATTTAAAGCTCAAATACAATCCTATAATTAATTTTTTTAAGTTTAATTACACAATATGACAACTAAACATTTTTATTTCAAATGAGAATTGCAACCTACACAATTTATTAAATTACCTTGAAATAAGGATAAAATCTACTATTATTAAGTATTTATGGAGAACCTCTTATCGAGAATACTGCACAAGATACTCATCCCCGAGAGATACTATAGCCTATAAAATGTTGTGAAAATGATGACTAACTATCTCTCCCAATCGATGGAAGAAAAAAGATATAGTTCTATTTTTTATATTATGTGTTAGGATATGCAAGAACTTAGCAATTTATTCCTCTATAGTAGAATAAGTGGAATCTTTCACTTTATTCATTGCTCTTACCTTCGCATATAATCATAAAAAAGCATGAAGACTCATGCACATCACATTACAACATTTATCTGCTTGTAATAGGTTTTGTAATAGCTATTGTCGCATTTGATCTCTTGTTTCACTCACCCCATTAATAGGTTTATACACTATTTTTTGCTTACAATTGCAACAAATACATGAAATAACCAATATAGCATATAAGATGTACCACACATATTTGACATAATTTCTCTCATTCCTCCATCATATCAATATTAAGCAAATGGGCTAATTCTAACTTCTCTTTATATAAATCATCCACGTTATCTTCCGTGGTCACTTATGAAATACCTCCAATTTGTAACTATTAAATGTTACCAACAATAGACACATATAAATACAGACATACTTATCAACTTCATAGTATATGGATTAGGGAAAGATTATTAAGAAAAATAGAATAGAAAACACACATGAATACAGTGCACGCCTACAAGTATATGCATAAAGGAACAGAAAGCTACTAGAAATATACATTTGGGGAGAGGAAGGGTTTATGCAAATTGATTGGGAAATTTATATAGATGTAAGCTCTTTGAGAGTGTATCCTTGGATTGGTGGCTTTCCACAATACTTATTGATAAGAGCAACCTATGTAAGAGAACCACATTGAGTAGTTTTCACATAACATTATATTTTTTCAATATTGTAATTTCATAATTAATTTAATTTTTTATTTAATTATATTGAAGTCAATAAAATTTACACTCTTAGTACAATGTTATTAAATAATTCTATATAATAAATGATAAAAAGAGGGAAAAAACCCTTAAAATGATATACATAATCAAAATTTTTAGATATGTTCACTCAATAAAATAGTTGCATACAACCTTAATTAGATGCCTTGTCTTACTAAAATACAATTAATGTGTTTGAAATATAGTTAGTATATTTGGTTTTTTCCAAGTGTATATTATGTTAATATTATTTATCTAACTCATCAGTTAGTAAAAAAATTATTAACTTTTTTTTGTAAAAGATAAAATAATTAAAATAAGTTTAATTAAATGAGCTTGACATTTATTAATGTATCAAATATTATAATATTAAACATTATATAAAGTTAAAATTTGTTATTAGTACAATAATATTTTTTTATTGTTTTTATACTTTTAATATCATCAATGCATAGTTATTGAAATAGGTTTAATTGTATATATGAATCTGATAAGACTAATATTATAATTATAATTATAGATAGTAATGTATGAATCTATTCTTTTTTATTTTTTTAATAGTAAGTTTTTGTTATTCTAAAATTTTTAATATCATAAATATATAATTATTTAGTATATAAAATTAGGATTAAAAATATAGAAAGAAATAGAGAAAATATAAAAGCAAAACAAATAGAATTTCAAATAAATAAAAGAGAGGAGAGGTGAGTGTTTGTATAAAAAAGGAGATTAGCTTATATTATTAAAAATAAAAGAAAAATAAATATAATTACATTATACATTAAAAAGGATGACTCTAACTTAAACTTATTAAAATCAATCAATTATCAATCAATCAATATTATATAAAATAAAGTGTAACCTTCCTGTGCATATTACTCTTTTGTAATGTGTCACTCTCACAAAATTAGGAAGCTTTATTTTAAAATAATGGTACCAATTTAAAATTTCATAATATAAATTTTAAAAATGTGTATAGTATTAATTACTACTTATTAATTAATGAGAATTTTAATGCATAGTTTTAATAATTATTAATTACTAATCGATCAAAGCTCACCTATAATTAGTGATAATTTTAATATTTAATTTGTAAATTAATAATTACTAATTAGTTAAACTATATCTACAAATTTTATGTGATTATGAGAAACTATATCATTAAGAGCATGCAATGCTGATCACACCTTTTATTTAAATGCATCATTTTTAAGGAGATTTCTAAAATTGAAAATTGTTGTATACTATACAACATAATATGAGATTGTTGATTATAAATATGTGTCCTATATTTTTCTTTCAACCAGTTGAGGCCCCTAGTAAGAGTATTAGTTAAAATCCTTTTATTGCTCCATGTTTGGTTGTGGATGTGACATAAAGGAATAAAATTAGGACATGGAGTTATGAAAGCAATTTTAAATTTAGGCATCTCTTCATTATTTTATTTCTTAAGACTATCTATTCATTTATTTGTTGAATAATATAATAAATATATCCTTTTTGAAGTTTTAATTTTCTAAAATCAAATGAATATCACACTAAAATATTAACACTTCTTTTTCATTTAGTCAAAAGGAATGATAAGAAATAGAATGAAAAGAGATACAAATAAAATAAAATTAAAGTAATTATTCCATAATTTTATATGATATAATTAGAAATGAAATGATTATTCTATTTCTTTTTTATATTTAACTATACTTCTTCCATTTTCCTTTATTTGGTTAAATTAAATGTACAAGAATTAAGCAACAAATATATAGCTTTAATTTGAGAAAATGAAGTTTGCATTTTATTAATTTATCCTTTAATAATGCTTAATTGATGGTTGAAGTAGTTCTTTATTTATTAGGATAATACAAGTAAAAAAAAACATAATAAATGCATTTTTATTTTTTTAAAAATAATAGACAAAAAGGAATAAAAAAATCTCACTAAACCAAATAAGGCATTGATTTAATGACTAATATGCTAACTTTAGATGTATTTTGCATGTTAATAAATAGGTTATTGAATGCCAAAAATACCTTTTATCGGGAAAGGGATATCCTTTCATGTAGATAAAAAGAAATATATAGAGTAATCTTTATTAACTAAATTTTAATATATTAATTTTTAATTTATATTAAGTAATTATCTATAATAATTACTATTATTTTAAAACTCAGATTGGCCTGGCCAATTTAGTCGGTTAAACCGGCACCCGGGCTAAAAAATAAGCTAGTTTGGCTTTTAAATCCGTTCTAGGGAAAAACTCGAGTTAGCTCAGTCCAACTCAATAAAACCCAGGGTTGAATCGATCACCCGGTTAACCTCACCACCTAGTTTAGCCATTTTATTTTTGTATTTGACAAAGTCCAATCCAAAAATTTACTATAATCGCTATCATACTTACTTTATATTAGAATAGGTATAAAATGTAATATTTATATTTTTAAAATTTTAAAGGTTGTGACTTTATCAAATATTTATTATAATATGAATTACTATTATATTTACTTTATATTAGAGTATATATTAAAGATAGTGTTCTACTAAGAGGTCATTTAGTTTGACTCAATAGCATAAGAAGTTCTATTTGCTAGAAAATAGAAAACTGGTAAATTATTTGGTTAACTATTATCTTATAAACTATAGGAAATAGAACTTCTTGAGAAGTTCTACTTTCTACCAAACATGGGAAGTTACTTACCTACCTTTCCCCTAGGTAAGTTCTATTTTTCATGTTATTTATAGGTATAATAATAAAATTATCTTCATTAAATTTAATTAATGACAATTAAAATTTATTACTTTATACTATAATAATATTGAAGATATAATAGTTATTTTATTAATACTTCCTAAGATATTCAAAGTTGAATTAAACAAGACATGAGAAGTTACTTCCCAAGAAGTGTCACTTCCTATGTAGTAATTAAATAACTTTGAGTACTTCTCAAAAAATTCACATAAAATGTTATTTTCTAAGAAATTCAATTTTCTGCGAAAAGTTATTTCTTGTGTGAATCAAACAACTCCTAATATATTTGGAGTTGAATTTATTGAAATACAAATTTCTAACAAATTATAGTCTTACATTTTAAATACAGGACATTATACTTTAACTACCTTAGATGTTTTGATACCAATTTTCTTATAAAGATAAGTTTTGTATTATTTTTTTTTATTTGAACCAAAATTATATTAAATGATTATTATAATTAAAGTAAAATCAATATTTATTTGTATTTTATCATTTATATTTTCTATATATGTAATATATAATTTATTATATATATAAAATAATAAAATATAATAACTGGTTTAACCATCCAATTAAATCGATTGAACTGATCTGACCTTAACCCACTCGTCTTGTCAAATCAATGGTCGAATTAAGTTTTAAAACAATGATAATAACATTTATTTTATAAATAACATAAAATACATATTTTTAAATTTTATTATTAAAATACTATTTTAAAAATAGTTTTATAAAAAAATACTGAAAATTTATTTTCTATTTTTAATTACACTAATAATAATTTTAGAATATAAAATTATTAAAAAAATTTGTAAGAAGAATATGTAATAAATGATAAAAAGAATAATTTTGGAGAAAATTAACATTTTTTATCAACAACGGCAACCAAAATAAAGTTTTGAGTAAACCTTTTCTTTGTTTTTGTGAAATTAATTTTTTTCAACTTTATCTTTATGAAATATTTTGCATTAATCTTATTTTTATAAAATATTAATTTATCAAATTTTGTCTTTTATTAGTGTTCATATAAAAATTAATGTGTTTAATTCCATCCTCTATAGATAAAATTGAATAAATTACTATTTCATTTAAACAAAATTAATAAAAAAATATTTTAATAGAAGAAAATGAAAAAAATGGACACAAGAATTAAAAAGAAAGTTTACTTTAAAATTTTTACTCATTCCATTAAATCAAACATTCTTTAAAAAATAAAATACCGTAATCATTTAGGATCTTCATATAAAGGCACACTTAACTTTATATCTAATTCATTATTAATTTTTTGCTATTATTTTTAGGAAGATATCATGGTATATTACTAATGTAATAATGCATTAATGCGCTATTATATCTAATTATAGAATAGGCTTAATTTTTTTAAAAATTAAATTTGATATGATACATGATAACAAATGAACAATTAAATTTATTAGTATACTAGAGTCATCCCTTTACTTTTATTTGCCTTCTATATTTATTGGATATTACTATTTTACATGAAAATTGTTATTGTTAATGTAACGGCCTTGTCGTTAATAAATAACATTGAATCGTTATAACATAAGATTACGACTAGATAATTTTGATATTAACTTAGGATTACCTTAAATGGCCTTAAATTATTTCTCTTTCAACTTATTAAAAGGATTTAATTTGATTTATACTCTTCTTTAGCTTAATTTCACAAATAAAGTTAACTTTGTTAGAATTTCAAAAATTTACCTAAATTTGAGTGCCTTCCTTGAAGGACTATATGAAATATATATTATTTGAAAATAAAAAATTCTGATAATTATTCCTCTTATAATTTTTCATCAAAGAGTGATTTTTAATAATTTTATGGAGATCTAAAAAGACCATTTTGAAAAGAAGCTATTTTCAAAATTTTCCAAAATTTGACATTTTGACCTAAAACTTAAGATCTAGATTTTTATTCTTTGGAGTTTTAATTTTTTTATTTTTTTAATCCAAATGGGGGGTATTTCCTTGTTTACATTTATATCTTAAGTAAATGGAGAGTAAAATGTTAAGGGGGAAAGAGGACATTTACTTAAACAACTAAGTTGTTGAACCCATGACCTAGTATGTTGAAACCTACCTAGCACGCCCAGCAGCCCAACACATAGCATGCCCAACAAACTCGGGAAACCCTTAAACCAACCCAAACCAGAACATTAGAAACCTTCAGAAAATAGAACTGAAAAACTAGAACAGAACAATCCAGAAAACGCTAAAACCCTAGCTTCTTTCTTTTTCTTTTTCTTCCTCTTCCACTTCTAATCACACCAACAACTCCTTCTCTTCATATTTCAACGTGTTTTCTTCCACTTTCTCCATGTTTCTTGCTGCTGTACTCATCATTTCGTGATTTTCCTCTATTGGTTCCGAATTTGGGGTTTTGGGCAGCAAGCTCCGAAATTTCTTCTCATTTGCTTTATAAGGTAATTCCCAAGCTTCATTCTCTTAATTAGGAATTAGATTAGCTTAAATTAGTTAGTAAATAGTAAAGATTAGATTATTTTTAGGTTATACATATAGTGTGGAATTTTGGGAGTTTTTGTAATAGGGAGCTTAATACTGTATTTGGGTGTTGATTTATGTTTGAAATGTTGTTTAATTGCTTGCACAAGGTCAAGAAACAATTCCTAGTGGCATTGGTGGTTCATGAAGTAGGAAGAAATTAACTCAAGCTTATTGGCCATTTTGTGAGTAAATAATGTGTGTTTCCATATTTTTGTATACTTTTCAAACTTCTCTATACTTGAAATATTAGTTTTATTAATTATCATTATTTTCTATGCGTTTTAATTCTATATATATGTAGAGCTCTAGGCATTCTTGGGATAAGCATTTTAAAATTTCCTTGAGCTACATGATTAAGAATGATACTAAAATGACTCTATGATGAGAAAATTAATTTATTTGAAACAGTGTATTGTTAGAACTTATCTTGTAATGCTCTTTGAAAGGTTGTTATGGATAAAGTAGTAATGTATTGAAGTTTCATGTATATTTATAAAATTGATTTTTGATGAGTCTAGAATGATTTGATATTAGAAATATTGTTTGTCATAGTTGAAAGTCTTGATGAACTACTCATAATTAGAAGGAATATGGATTGAGATTAATTTTAACTATTAATATATAAAATTATTTATTTTCAATAATTTTCTTATATAACTATTATTTATATATACATAGTATTTTACTGTTTTTATAAACTTGTTTTGGGAGAAGACTAGTTGGAAATTGTAGCTAATGGCAATAATGATGTTAGCCTTGGTACACCTTGGTTCAAACCCCAGTTAGCAGGAGAGTTACTAACCCTGTGTGTCGACCAACACATGTGGATTGGTTTATGGTAGCCTAATAGGTTGCCTTAAAGCTGAGAGCTCTTTTGAAAGTATTAATTCATAAGTGGAATGATCATGTTTGTTAATCATAATTGGAAATCTCCCACCCTAAAGTGTGATTTTGATGGTTTATGTATTTTTAAAACTCATTAACTTTAATTATGATTAGTTATTTATCATGAATATGTTATACTGAATTTTTTTACCATGATTCTATATCTATGATAATTTCTTATGATTTAAGAACCTACTATCTACTTCTTAGCTTGAAACTTATGTTTTAGTATTTTACTTCTAAGGAACATTTCAATTGTTATTTTATCAAATATAATTGCATAACTCTTATGAAATCTTTTTAGTATTGAAAAGTTATTTAACTATATCTACGGAAAAGCTCGTGCCATGGCTTATCCCATTTTCGTTGGAACTATTTACTGAGTCAACAACCTACTCTTTTTGTTGTAATGTTTTCCAGATAGAGATTTTGCTCCAAGTCTATCATCTACAGCTCCTTAGAGAAAGGGGAGCATTTTCTTATGGTGAGCCACACTTTGTTCATGTAGGCTTGATGTAGAATTTTTACATATTTTTGAAAGTTATAAATTTTGAATACTCTTAGATGTGTTTCATTAAACCCACAAACAAGGCATGGCTCTGTAGACTTATATGTATGCATTTTATTATAATTGCAAAGGATTGTTTAGTTACCAAACAATATAGATTTTATGTTAATATATATATGATTTAACAGGTGAATGTTAAAAAAAAAAAGAAAGTCCGTGAAGGACTATGTGTATGTGAAAAGTTAGTGATTGTGTTGGGTATATGCCCACGTGAGTTGGAAACAAGTTACAAGTTATCTTATAAAGTGTTAGGCTAGCATGACTTATATGGTTATATTTTTTTCTTAAGTCATATGCCCTCACGACCCCTAGTTCTCGATCATGACAACATTGGTATCAGAGCTTAGGTTTCCCTGTGGTTAATGGAGCAAGTGATCTTTAGTGAGGTCACGATTGTGAAAATGTTACCGGTCATTCTCATAGTCGTAACACTACTAAAGGCATGATAGGTTGTCAGTCATTCTCTCATTCTTAAAGTTAGTCTAATTAAGTTGCTTGCGTGTCATAACTTCTTATTGTGTTTTGATAAAGTTTGTTACTCTTATATAGGTGGAGATACCACTTAAGACTCGTGCCCGAGGTAGACAAATTGATGCAAGTCATGCATTTGATGAGGCATTTGCTAAGCTTTACTCTCTAGTTCATAGAGGTGGTAACCATGATGGTTATGGGGGCTGAGGTAGACCTCCTTTACGTAAGGTGTTAGTGTATATGCCTTAAAACTAATCATATTGATGATTGTAAAATTTGAATCCTGTTATTTTAATGGCAATTCAAATTATCATATTTATATGTATTATTTGTATAATATATTTAATTATGACAATAACCTTAGAATAAATGTATTCTTAAATGTCCCTAGTCATATATCATTGTGGATTAGGTTGCTTTGATATGTTAAGACTAGCATGTGTGGTGACTTATATGAGATATTAAGTCTGCACGTAAGTACAAGTTAGCGAACTTGTATACTGGACCGACCCATCCTAAGAACATTACATAGATCGTTATATGATTGTCATGAGTGATTCTTAGTGATCATTATTATGATGGTCCTTTGACATGACATCACTAAAGTTCCCTCCACATGAGTTTTATATTTTGATACTATTCTATGTCACTCATAGTTAGGTGAATGCAAGGGTAGTTATTAGATATATCACATATCATGTGGAAGGGTTTGTGTGATCAAGATAGAATTTGTTCCTCCTATATAACAAGAGTAACATCTGTGGGCCCTTTGATTAAGTAAAGCTGAGAAAATGCATAGTCATATTTAGATGAATTGATATAGGATGTCAATTACATTTGCTTCAGTGAGCTTACTTAGGAATCAAGAAACCTCAAGATTGGGCTATACGGGAATGACACAGTCCATGTCTCGTGCTCAATCTAGATATTTAGGACAAAAAGACATAGATAATGATCACATGTAAAGGTTTAGTCGAATCACTGACTTTCTCATTACTTAAGTAACAATGATGTATTGCTAGACACTGCTTATTATTTATAATCATTAATATGATTAATGATCATTTGCAACGTAATGAGAGCCTGTAAGGTCGTACAGTTAAAGCCTAGTGGATTTGGAATTAATGGACCTAATTATTTGGGCCTAATATTTAGGAATTTCATATTATAATTATAAGGCCCAATAATAAGCCTATAATTATACATGGAACAAAGCCTAATTAGTTAGTGTTTTCCATGCATCTATTTAAATAGGCTTGTTAGGTAACAATATAGATTTATTATTCATGCCTCTCAAGTATAGAAAAATCTTAGCACTTCTCCTTGACCATAACCCTTGAAGAGGCACAACTAGCACTACGAGATAAAGGAGAAGAATTCTAACGAGTGTTCATGTAGACGTTCATTAGTGATCTACTAGTTCGTATGAATACCTCGGAGTCTTCAGCTAAAAGGAAGTTGAAAAGGTGATCAACGAACAAGTTCTTGAGTTATCCCAAAAAAGTATTGAACAAATCCTTATGCTAATTTAATGTTTTACATGAATATGTTAGCGAGGATCAATTAATTCCACTGCACTTGTTTGGTTCCTAATCCCAACATAGGGGACATGCCAGAATTAATAGAAATGAAGGCCTTGAAAGTAATGCATCCCCAGTACCTAACATGGTTGAGTTGATGGCCGATATTCAAGGGCTTCAAGGATAGTTAAGACCTTGGTGGGATCTATAGCTGGTCAAGGTAGACAAAAGGGTGAAATTCATGAAGAAAGAGGCCTTCGAGGGAATGAGGTCCAAATTGAGCAACAATCACCACCTAATGGTCAAGAAATTCATGTATCCTATTTTGAGTTTATCAAGCTGCAGCCTCCTATATTTACAGAATTTGATGTTTCTGAGGATCCACAACGATTCCTAGATGATGTTGGTAGGATTTGCCAAGCACTTGGTTGTTCTTCTGAAAGATCAGTCTAATTAGTAGAGTTTAAATTATGAAATGTAGTCCAGACATGGTTTGATGGTTAGTTGAGAAGAAGACCTCAAGGATCGCCTGCCCTAACTTAGGAGGAATTCAATAGCTTCTTTATGGAAATATTTTTTTTCAAAGAGTGTGAGAAGAGCAAAGGTTAGGAAGTTTGAGATGTTGAAGCAAACTCCTAGTATAATAGTGACAGAATATGACATTCAATTCACACAGCGCTCCTGTTATGCTCCATACTTGATTCCTACGGAGAGAATGAGGATAGATAGGTTTATTGATGAGTTAGTAAGACTATTGTATTAAGTGGTGGCACCCTAAACAAAAACTTTTCCTTCTTATGCAGCAGTAGTGGATTATGCAAGAATATTGGAAATGAAAGAATTAGAAGGGCGTGTAACTCAAAAGAAGCTAAAGAGGGTAAGGACTGAAGGAAATTTTAGTAGGAAAGGCAATACAAGTAAAGGGCCGCAATCTTAAATACGACAAAATATGTTACAATTAGGCTCAAAACCCACTGGACAATCCTTGGTGAGTACACAAGGGCCGAGGTATGATATGAAAGGGCAGGGGCAAACAAGTTCACAACATATAAGATAATCCCAAGGAACAAGAGCTCCATGTTAAACTTATGGGAAGTTTCATTTAGGATAATGTCACCGAGAGATAGGTGCTTATTTTCAATATGGCCAAGTTGGACATTTGAGGAGGGATTGTCCTCAATTGCATAGAAGCTTTAGCTAAGGGTCAGCACATACCACTCTACCATCCATACACATCGTGGCTCAACATGTGAGATAATTTCCAACTCAAACAAATAAAAGTGCTGGAGGTAAAGGATCAGGGGATAGGAACCAAGGCTAACTAGGTAAAAGCCAAGCACGTGTTTTTGTATTGACACCTCAGGATACTCAAGCATCTAATGCTATTGTGATAGGTATTCTTTCAATTTGTTCTCATGATGCACGTGTGTTGTTTGATCCTGGATCTACACATTCATATGTATCTCCTTTCTTTGCCTCTCAGTTTAGTAGAGATTCAATGTTGTTGGATCAATCTTTCTCCATTGTTACACCTATCGAAAAGTTTATATTTGTTGATCATGTGTATAGGTCTTGTGAAGTAGTTATGGCTACTAAGTAAATATTAGTTGATTTAATTATGTTTGATATAATTGACTTTGATGTGATTTTAGGCATAGATTGGTTAGCTACCTTTCATGCCACTCTTCATTGTCACTTAAAAGTTATTAAGTTTGATCCTCCAAGAGAACCATCCTTCATAATCCAAGGTGATCGAAGTTTAGCACTTTATAATCTTATTTTTGCATTAGGTGTAAGGAGATTATTGAGAAAAGGTTATGAAAGTTTCTTGACAATGGTAAGAGATATTAAACCATAAGGATGGAAACTTGAAGAAGTTCCTATGGTGAAGGAATTTGATGATGTTTTTCTTGATGAGTTACCTGGCTTACCTCTAGAAAGAGAAATTGAATTTTACATTGATTTGCTTCTAGGCACACAACCTATCTCTATACCTCCATACTGTATGGCTCTTGTAGAATTGAAGGAATTAAAGGATCAACTTAAGGATTTGCTAGATAAGGGTTTCATTCGTCCAAGTACATCTCCATAGGGTGCTCCTATACTTTTTATTAAGAAGAAAGATGGCTCATTGCGGTTATATATTGATTATCGACAATTGAACAAGGTGATTGTACACAATAAATACCCTTTACCCCGCATAGATAATTTGTTTGATCAACTCCAAGGTGCTCAATATTTTTAAAAGATAGATCTTCATTCAAGGTATCATCAGTTGAATATTAGAAAGAAGGATGTTCCTAAGACAATATTTATGACTCATTATGGGCACTATGAGTTCCTAGTGATGTCTTTTGGTTTAACAAATGCTCTAGCTACATTCATGGATTTGATGAATAGGGTATTCAAGCCTTTTCTTGATTAGCTTGTTATTGTGTTCATAAATGATATTTTGGTGTATTCCAAGAGTAAGGAGGAACATGAGTAACACTTGAGAATTGTTTTGTAAACCTTCAAAGATCAACAATTGTATGTAAAGTTCTCAAAATGTGAGTTTTGGTTGAATAGTGTGGCCTTCCTAGGATATGTTATTTCAAAGGATGGCATTCAAGTAGACCCAAAGAAAGTTAAGGTAGTGCAGCATTAGCCAAAGCTAACTTCAGTGACAAAAATTTGTAACTTCTTGGGTTTAGTGGGTTACTATCGCCGATTTGTTAAGGATTTTTCTAAGATAGTAGCTCTGCTAACTAAGTTAACATAAAAGAATGTGAAGTTTCAATGGTCAGATGCTTGTGAAGAGAGCTTTCAAAAGCTAAAATCTTGTTTGGCTATAACTCTAGTGTTAGCTCTACCATCAGGATCGGGTGGTTACACTATATATTGTGATGCTTCAAAGGTTGGACTTGGTTGTGTTTTAATGCAACATGGATGAATTATTGCTTATGTTTGTAAGTAACTCAAGAAACATGAACAAAACTACCCCACCCATGATTTGGAAATGGCAGTAGTAGTGTTTGCAATTAAGATTTGGAGGCACTATCTTTATGGTTACACTTGTGAGATTTACATTGACCATAAAAGTTTTAAACATATATTTGAGTAAAGAGATCTTAACCTCAGACAAAGGAGATGGATGGAGTTACTCAAGGATTATGATTACATAATTGTATATCATCTAGGAAAGGCTAATGTGGTTGCAGATGCTGTGAGTAGGAAGTCCATGGGCAGTGTAGCTCACATAGCTAAAGTGAGAAGGTCGTTGATCAATGAAATCCATGAGTTAGAGAGAAACTAAGTGCAAATAGAAGTCAAAAGCCCAGGAGTGTTATTAGCACATGTACAAGTTTGTTCTTCATTAATAAAATGAATTAAAGCAGCTCAAAGTAACGATCCACAATTGTGCAAGATAAAGGAAGAGGTTGTGAATGGAAAGGCTAGTGAGTTTGTAGTTAAAGGTAATGGAGTTCTTTATTATGGAAATAGATTGTGTGTACTTAGGGTGTAGGAATTAAAGAGACTTGTGCTAGAGGAAGCTCATCATTCTATATTTACCATTCATCCTAGATCAACCAAGATGTACCAAGACTTGAAACAATTGTATTGGTGGGATGGCAAGAAAAAAGACATAGAAAATTTTGTATCTCGATGCTTAGTTTGCCAACAAGTGAAAGTTGAACACCAATGACCTACAGGTTTGCACTAAAACATTGAGATTCCTGAATGGAAGTGGGAAAGGATCATAATAGATTTTATGACAGGGTTCTCTCATACTACTAAAGGATTTGACTCTGTTTAGGTAATTATAGATAGGTTGACTAAATCAGCACACTTCATCCCTATGAAAATCACTTATGGCTTTGCTTAGTATGCTCAGATTTATATTGATGAGATTTTTAGACTTCATGGAGTGCCAGTATCGATTATATTTGATAGTGGATTGCAATTCACAGCTTGTTTTTTAAGAGCTTTTCATGAAGCCTTTGGAACTAGAGTGGACCTTAGCACTGCATTTCATCCTCAAACAAATGGACAATCAGAAAGACCCATTTAAACTTTGGAAGACATGCTAAGAGCTTATGTTCTAGACTTTGGAGGGAATTGGGATTGCTACTTACCTTTAATTGAGTTTGCCTACAATAATAGCTACCAAACTAGCATTCAGATGACTCCTTTTGAGGCTTTATATGGAAGGCATTGTAGGTCACCAATCGAATGGTTTAAGGTTGGTGAAGCTAAACTCCTAGGATCGGAATTGGTGTAAGACTTTATATGAAAGACTCATTTGATAAGAGAAAGATTGTTAGCAACCCAAGGTAGACAAAAAGCTTATGTTGATCATCGAAAAAGGGACCTAGAGTTTGCTATTGGTGATCATCTGATCCTTTGAGTTTCTCCTATGAAAGGTGTGATGAGATTTAGGAAAAAAGGGAAGCTTAGTCAGAGGTACATAGGCCTTTTTGAGGTTCATGAGCAAGTGGGTGTGGTTGCATATCGTTTAGCACTTCCACTAGAGCTTGCTAGTGTGCATCTAGTATTCCATGTTTCCATGCTTCAAAAATACTTGCCTGATCCTTCATATGTGTTGCAACCTCAATCAGTTTAGATAGACAAAAATTTATCTTATGAAAAGCAACTAGTGGCCATCGTGGATAGACAAGTCAAGAAACTTTGTTCAAAGGAGATGGCATCGGTAAAGGTTATTTGGCAAAACTATCAGGGGAGGAAGCAACATGGGAATTCGAAGATGTCATGCATGCTAGATATCTACATCTTTTTAGCGTTTAAGGTTAGTAGTTGTCTTAAGAAATTCAAGGATAAATTTCTTTAAGGGGGAAGAATATAACGGCCCTGCCATTAATAGGTAACATAGAATCGTTATAACATAAGATTACAACTAGATAGTTTTGATAAAAACTTGAGATTACTTTAAATGGCCTTAAACTATTTCTTTTTCAACTTGTTGAAAGGATTTAATTTAATTTATACTCTTGTTTAGCTTAATTTCACAAATAAAGCTGAGTCTATTAGAATTTCAAAAATTTTTCTAAGTGCCTTCCTTGGAGGACTATATGAAATATGTATTATTTGAAAATAAAAAATCCTAGTAATTATTCTTCTTGTAATTTTGCATCAAAGAGTAATTTTTAATGAATTTTTAGAAACCTAAAAGGACCATTTTGAAAAGAAGCTATTTTTAAAATTTTTCAAAATTCAACATTTTGAATTAAAACTCAAAATCTAGATTTTTATTCTTTGGAGTTTTAATTTTTTTGATTTTTTTTTTAATCCAAATGGGGGTATTTCCTTATTTACATTTATATCTTAAGTAAATGGAGAGTAAAATATTAAAGGGGAAAAAAGGACATTTACTTAAACGGCTAAGTTGTTGAACCCATGACCTAGTGTGTTGAAACCCACCTAGCACGCCCAGCGGCCCAACACATAGCATGCCCAACAGACTCGGGAAACCCTTAAACCAACCCAAACCAGAACATTAGAAACCTTCAAAAAATAGAACTGAAAAACTACAACAGAACAATCCAGAAAATGCTAAAACCCTAGCTTCTTTCTTTTTCTTTTTCTTCCTCTTCCACTTCTAATCACACCAACAACTCCTTCTCTTCATATTTCAATGTGTTTTCTTCCACTTTCTCCATGTTTCTTGCTGCTGTACTCATCGTTTTGTGATTTTCCTCTATTGGTTCCGAATTTCGGGTTTTGGGCAGCAAGCTCCGAAATTTCTTCTCATTTGCTTTATAAGGTAATTCCTAAGCTTCATTCTCTTAATTAGGAATTAGATTAGCTTAAATTAGTTAGTAGATAGTAAAGATTAGATTATTTTTAGGTTATACATATAGTGTGGAATTTTGGGAGTTTTTGTAATAGGGAGCTTGATACTATATTTGGGTGTTGATTTATGTTTGAAATGTTGTTTGATTGCTTGCACAAGGTCAAGAAACAATTCCTAGTGGCATTGGTGGTTCATGAAGTAGGAAGAAATCAACTCAAGCTTATTGGCCATTTTGTGAGTAAATAATGTGTGTTTCCATATTTTTGTATACTTTTCAAACTTCTCTATACTTGAAATATTAGTTTTATTAATTATCATTATTTTCTATGCATTTTAATTCTATATATATGTAGAGCTCTAGGCATTCTTGGGACAAGCATTTTAAAATTTCCTTGAGCTACATGATTAAGAATGATACTAAAATGACTCTATGATGAGAAAATTAATTTATTTGAAATAGTGTATTGTTAGAACTTATCTTGTAATGCTCTTTGAAAGGTTGTTATGGATAAAGTGGTAATGTATTGAAGTTTCATGTATATTTATAAAATTGATTTTTGATGAGTCTAGAATGATTTGATATTGGAAATATTGTTTGTCATGGTTGAAAGTCTTGATGAGCTACTCATAATTAGAAGGAATATGGATTGAGATTAATTTTAACTATTAATATATAAAATTATTTATTTTTAATAATTTTCTTATATAACTATTATTTATATATACATAGTATTTTACTGTTTTTATAAACTTGTTTTGGGAGAAGACTAGTTAGAAACTGTAGCTAATGGCAATAATGACGTTAGCCTTGGTACACTTTGGTTCAAACCCCGGTTAGCAGGGGAGTTACTAACCCCGTGTGTCGGCCAACACATGTGGATTGGTTTATGGTAACCTAATAGGTTGTCTTAGAGCTGAGAGCTCTTTTGAAAGTATTAATTCATGAGTGGAATGATCATGTTTGTTAATCATAATTGGAAATCTCCCACCCTAAAGTGTGATTTTAATAGTTTATGTATTTTTAAAACTCATTAACTTTAATTATGATTATTTATTTATCATGAATATGTTATACTGAATTTTTTTACCATGATTCTATATCTATGATAATTTCTTATGATTCAAGAACCTACTATCTACTTCTTGTCTTGAAACTTATGCTTTAGTATTTTACTTCTAAGGAACATTTCAACTGTTATTTTATCAAATATGATTGCATAACTTTTATGATATCTTTTTGGTATTGAAAAGTTATTTAACTATATCTAAGGAAAAACTCGTGCCATAATTTGTCCCATTTCTGTTGGAAATTTATATTATTTATTCACTGAGTCAACAACTCACTCTTTTTGTTGTAATGTTTTTCAAATAGAGATTTAGCTTCAGGTCCATCGTCTGCAACTCCTTAGAGAGAAAGGAGCATTCTCTTGTGGTGAGTCACACTTTGTTTATGTGGGCTTGATGTAGAATTTTTATGTGTTTTTGAAGGTTGTAAATTTTGAATACTCTTAGATGTGCTCCATTAAACCCACAGGCAAGGATGCTTCTGTAGACTTATATGTATGCATTTTATTATTGTTGCAAAGGATTGTTTAATTACCAAACGATATGGATTTTATGTTAATATATATATGATTTAACATGTGAATGTTGAAAAAAAATGAGAAAGTCCGTGTGGGACTATGTGTATGTGAAAAGTTAGTAATTGTGTTGGGTATATACTTATGTGAGTTTGAAATAGATTACAGGTTATCTTATAAAGTGTTTGACTAGCATGGCCTATATGGTTATGTTTTTCTCTTAAGTCATGTGCCGGTCACGACCCTTAGTTCTCGATCGTGATAGTTAATAAAGTAAAGGTAAATGAAACTAGAAACTTAGACAACAGATAAGATGGATTCTGAAAAGATTTCATGATGAGGCTCCGTCAGCAAGAAATAAATATTGTTAAAGTTGATGTTTGTCAGGGAAATAAAGAAAGTTTAACTTGAAGGTTTTTGGCCAGTAGCAATTAAATATCAACTAATGGATTTGACTGAAAAGAAAAGTTTACAATTTATATGATTTTGACACATAAGCATGTTGTATGGTATATAATAAATAACCTATTTGTACCATAAAAAATGGCCTTATTATTCAGTCTTTTGATGTTTTGTGAATCATACAGGAAGGTAAATGGAAACCTGACCTATTTTTAAAGCACACCAACTTAAATTGAACTTGTTCTACTCCTTGAATGGGGAATTTATATTCTCATATCATGTTCATAGTATGTCCAAGATTAAAAATAATTTAAATAAATTTAATTTGAATAATAATTATATTATATTGAATGAATTTATTTATTAAATATATTAAAATAGATTAATTTATTTAATAATTTTAATTATTAAAATTTATATTATTTATTAAATTTAATTATTTTCTTTTTATAAAAAATATTTTTAATTATTAACAAAATAATTTGTAAAATTTTTATTATCATTTTTTTTAAACGTAGAATTTATATTTTTATTATATATAAATTTTCATTATTTAATTATAAATTATTTTTTAAATAATATTTTTAAAATTTAAATATAAATCTTTGAATGAATTTGTATATCAATCCATTTATAACTTTAATATGATTTATTTATTATTTGTATTAAATGAATCAACTCATTTACAATTCAAATGATGAATGTAGGAACACTCATAATAGGTGATCCACATTTATTATTTGATAAATATTTATTTATTTAGATAAATATTTATTTTATTTGAATTTAAATTCAAAGAATTAAAATCATGCAATTAATTTTTTTTGGATAACTGATCATAAGAGTGGGAAAATGGGAGAGAGAAAGAAAACTACCTACTTTCTATCAAAAATAAAGAAAGAAACAAAAAAGAAAAAATCAGAGAGAACACATTTCTTCAATATACAGAGCCAAAGAAACTTCTTCATCTTCATATCTCTAGAAAATTGTGTGTAGTTTTAGTGAAATTATTGTGGACAAAGGCAAAAATTCTTAAAATAAGGTGATTCTTGGCATCCATGTGGTGGATTATAGTATCAAGATTCAAAAGGCAAAACAAGTATGCATAATTTTTGTATTTATGTGATTTATTAAATTTTCCTAACATTGGCATCAGAGCTTAGTTAGATTTGATGTCTATGATTCTTCATATGTATTTAATGTAATTAAATGTAAGACACATGATGTATAAGATGTGTTATATGAGATGCACTTGTCGTTTACTGTGTATATAAATGGTAATTTTTGTTTTAGCCAAAAACCATGTTTCCTATTTTTATTTTTATGATTTAAAAATTGGCCATTGAATGAAAAATATTTTTATAATTCTGCTGTTCTTGGAAGAATAATATTAAGGATGATTTTAGTATTAGAGGGAATACATAAAACATCCATAAGACACTCCTGAACATAAAAAAAAACAAGGACACCTAAAAACTCCATAAAATGTATAACTTTAAAATACTAGGTACTTTAGAAAATAAATTTTTTATGTTATAAAATTAGTCTAGATTTGTAAAGCATGAAATTCTAAGAAAAATGATTTTTGAATCACCTAAAACGGAGCTCTGGATCAAAAGTTATAGCCAAAATAGTATTTTTGGTTGAACAGACTTGATTAGGTTTGCGAACGAGGTTGGGTTGACTTGGTTTGACCCATTTGGAGGTCAAGGACGACTTAAATGATAGATCATTTTGCACATGAGGCCCGCACGTCGTTTCACATAATCAAAAATTTAAAAAAAAATACTCTTCTCACTCTTAGGGGTGGCATGTGGGGCTCACCCTAATGTTCGATTACCATGTGTCACGCCTTGTTGGAAAGAATTTTTTTTCTTCCTCATCTAGCTAGCTTCAGTGACATGAGCCTCATGCATTATCGTTAAAAGTGGGAAATTTTATTTTTTTTCCATTTTTTTAGGAATTTTTATACAAAAGTAGTGCATAGGCGCGTGCAACGTCATTTGGGGAAATTTTGATTCTAATTTTTTCTAAAATCAAGATCTACATATAAGTGTATTATTTGTGTATTTTTGAACCTTATGTGACACTATTTTGATTTAAAAAGTTGTAATAATATCGTATTTTGATCATATTTTATGTCTAATTTTTGTGAACAGACATGGAACAATGGTTTAGAGAGGAATATGATCCATATAAGTTTATGGAGAGTACAAGAGAAGAACCCAAGGATTCAGATTGGATAGATAATCCAAAAAACATAAAAGAAATGATAATCCAAAAAACATAAAAGAAATGATGCACTCACTATATAAAAGAAACGCACGCACATACTACCCGATGAAAGCTTTTCTACTTAAAGTTAAAGATTTAAAAATGGATCTCAGCTGTAAAAGAAAGGTGTTTCCTAATCACTTTTGGATTCGTACCCTAATGGATGTAATTCTAGATGATAACTTTTGGAAACTAATTAAAAATACTTTATGGCAATGCAAAGACTATACATTGGGAATAATCGAATACCTTGACCTTGAAAAATGCATGGAAGAGCTAAGATTATAAAGAGTTTGCTATTTCAAAAGTAATTGTAGAAAAACAATCCTAATGTCACATTTCTAAACATGAAGAGTGCAACACATTTTAGGCATAGCACTCTAGAGAAAGGATTACACTTGAATCGTCCAATCAAAATTATGAACATGCACAACTTTGGACTAGTTCATTCCAAAAATCCACTAAAGTTATTCAACATTTTTGAAGAAATGAAAGCCCTGAATTCATAATAGGAAGTTAGAATAGAAACACTAGTTATGAATTTCATTTTTTAATGTATTTATTTCTTTTATTTTATTGAGACTACTTCGTGGACATTGATATGTTTTTTTATTGAATCTATTTATTATTTGATGAATGCTTAAATATCTTTATTTGATATAAATTTATCTTATTGAATCCTACATTTGGGTGGGAGCTCTTATACCATTTTTTTTCTTAAAAGTGACATAACTTATAATATTTGCATGAGAATAATCTCGATAGGAAATAATGATAGTATTTAGGCAAATAAGTGATAGGGGTATGACAAACGTAAATTCCTAACCATGGACTAAGTAGTGTCATTATTGTTCTATGCAATAACTATACAAATAAACAACATTGTATACTCATAGGAAATGTTCATATATTCAACAAAATAGCCAACAAGAACATTATTACTAAATTAAACAAAGGTGACAAATTAAATAGAGACAACTAGGACATTTGGCATAAAAAAATATCATATATTTTAGAGGAGCAAGATGCTCTAAAAATCTTGAATAATTTCATGTTAGAACCTAAAAATGGGAACACAGCTTAGTATAGAAGAGATGCTGAGACGTATGTTGTTTGGAAGAAAAAGAACAGCATTGCTCACATTACACTTTTAAGTGCAATGGTGGATGACCTCATATATGAATTAGCCAATTGTTCAGGGAATATGGATTGCCCTAAAAGAGAAATTTAGTGGTACTTTTATCTCTAAACTGAGAAGATGCACAATCAAATTTGACACATACAAGCTTTAGCCTAATACACCAATGAAACAACATTTGCGTGAAATGTCAAACATGATTCATGAGCTGAAAGCTGCAGGACATGCACTTTCTGATGAGCAGTAAGCGAAAGTAGTGATTAGGTCACTTCCTACAAGTTGGAAACATATGAAGGTCAACTTGACTCATAATAAAAGCATTATGACTTTCGATGATGTGGCAAGACATTTGGAAGTTGAGGATGAATGCTTACGGGCTTATAAGTCCTCTGGGCAAGCATATATGGTGGGGAAAGCAAGACCCTCCAGTTCCAAGCTTAAATTTAAGAAAGGTAAAAAGTTCTAGAAGAGAAAAATTTGGCCTAATTCTCAGGGTAAGAAAACCTTCAAGAAGAAGAAGGGAAAGCATGGTGCATGAAACTTTGATCTTAAGAAGATCAAATGTTATGCCTGCTAAAGAATGGGTCATTTTGCTCGAGATTGCACTTAGCAAAATGAACAAAATAAGGTCATTGATTTCAAATATTTTTCATATTTTCCGGTACTATTTTTCTAATAGAATTTTATCTTTTGTGGATTTTGGATTTAGGTGCCACAGACCATGTGAGTAACGATCGAGGATCCTACATAGAATATTATCATTTGTCAAGTCAAAGTAAATGGCTTTCTATTGGAAACAATATGAGGATTAAGGTTAAAGGCATTTGGCACATACAAATTAGATTTGCGTAGAAGAAGAATCTAATCTTACATGATATACTTTATGCACTTGACATTCGACAAAATTTAGTTTATGTTTGTTCCTTACTTAGTTTTAGATTTTTAGTTAATTTTCATGACAATATTGTTGACATTTTTAAAGATGATGTATTTTATGGTTCTGGCTTCATTTTTAATGGATTTGTCATTTTGGACATTATTAATAACATTACTTTTGATTGCTTTACTGCTTCCACTTCCAATTTAAATGTTAAAATGGACATTTGGCACACTAAGCTAGGACATATAAATTAAGATAGAATGATTAAACTAGCTAAAGAAAGATTGTTTAACCTAATTTCAAAATTGAAAATGTCCTTGTGTGAACATTGTCTAATTGGTAAAGCAACTAGAAAATGGTTTGGAAAAGGAACTAGGGTAGAAACTTTATTGTAATTAATTCACTCTAATATGTGATCTTTTGAGTGTGAGGGCAAGACATAGAGCTTGGTACTTCATCACTTTCATTGATGATTACTCGCGACATGGTCATATCTATTTGATTTCACATAAGTTAGAAGCATTAGAATGTTTCAGAGGTTATTTAAATAAAGTTAAAAATCAAAGAGACAAGAAAGTTAAAGCGCTTAGGACTGATCATGGACGTGAATATTTATCTAAAAAATTTAAAGAGCTCTGTGAAGAGAAAGGGATAATAAGATAATTGACAATCCCTAACACTCCATAATAAAATCGAGTAGTTGAAAGAAGACTCTTCTAGATATGGTTAAGTCAATGATGGCACATGTAAATCTATCATTTTCATATTAGGGAGATGCCATTTTAATAGCCATTTTCATACTTAATCGTGTGCCCTCAAAGTCTATTATATTCACACCTTATGAATTATGGACAAAGCATAAACCTGATTTGAATATTCTCATACTATAGGGGTTTGCTGCAAATGTTCATGATACTTGCCATAGATATGCAAAATTAGGTCCAAGAGGGAAGAAATATATTGTTATAAGATATTTAGAATCGTCTAAGGGATGCATTTTTATTAGTAAAAACAAGGATGGAACAGAAACGAAACTTGAATCAAGAGATGCCATATTTTTTGAAAGTGAGTTTCCTAGTAGAGAAGAAATTGATCGTACTATATCTTTTTAAGAGTTACAGGATCAAATGGATAACAATATTGAATCCTATCCATCTTATCCAGGCAGGAGCTCTAAAAAAATACCTATTAATCCAAGTGAGAGCTTTAAGAGAATGAGTGAGAACCTTGCATTTAGAGATGATATAGCATAGGAAACCCTATTGCAAAAAAGTAAAAGAAGAAGTGTACTGAAAAGATACTTTTCAATTGAGGGATAAGCTTTTATGGTTACTCTTCGAGATGAAAAAGAGCCAAGAATAGTTTAAGAGGCTCTAAGTTCTCCTGTTAAGAAACATTGAAAAAATGTAATAGAGGAAGAAATAGATTTAATGAAAACCAACTAAGTTTGGGAGCTAGTTGACCTACCATCTGGCCAAAAGGTAATTGTGAACAAGTGGGCTCTTAAAATTAAAAGAAAGGCAGATGGATCAATTGAAAGGTATAAGGCTTGACTAGTTGCAAAGGGGTATACACAACAAGAAGGAATAGATTATAAGGGTACATTCTCACCTATTTCAATTCAATAAGATTACTCCTAGTTATAGTAGTAAATCTAGATTTAGAATTACATCAAATGGATGTAAAAATCGCTTTTCTCAATAGAGAATTGGATAAAAAAATCTACATAAAACAACTAGTAGTTTTCATACAAAAAGGAGAAGAAAGAAAAGTTTGTAAACTCCAAAAGTTCATTTATAAACTCAAACAGTCATCTAGATAATGGTACTTGAGGTTTCACCGAGTTATAATCTCATATGACTTCCAAATGATTGAAGAAGACCATTATGTTTATATTAAGTGGCATAAAGGTAATCTTGTGATATTATCCCTTTATATGGATGATATATTATTGGTTGGAAATAACATGAATTCGATTATAGCTATTAAGGAATGACTATCCTCGATTTTCAATATGAAAGACATGGGTGAAGAAGATTACATTCTTGGAGTCAAAATCTTTAAGGATCGCTCCAAGAAACTTATTTCTCATTCTCAAGAAAGTTATATATGGAAAATACTTGAGAAATTTAATATGAAAGATTGCAAACCCATGGATACCCCTGTAAAGAAAAGCGAATCATTGAGTTAAGAAATGTGCCCTCAAAATAAATTTAAAAAGAAATTAATGGAAAGAGTTCCTTATTCCAGTGCAGTTAATAGTCTGATGCATGCAATAATGTGTACGAGACCGGATGTTTGTCATGTGGTCAGACTTGTAAACAGATACTAGCAAAACCCTAAACAAAAATATTGGAAAGTTATCAAAATGATATTGAAATATTTGAAAGGCATTGTTAACTACGCGCTATGCTATCAAAGAGACAATTTATGTTTAGTTAGATATTTTAATGTGGATTGGGTAGGAGACCTAAATGAGCAAAAATCCACATTAGGTTACTCTTTCTTGCTAAATAATGGTGTCATATCATGGTATAGCAAGAAGTAGACATGTATTGCATTGTTAACAATGGAAGCAGAGTTTGTGGCATGTTCTGTAGTAGTACAAGAGGCAATATGGTTGAAAAGATTTATAAAACATCTAGGGATTTGTGGTGAGAATTTAAACCCCATCCTGGTATACTATGATAGTCAAGCAGTCATCGCCTATACAAAGGATCTAAAGTACCATAGTAAAACTAAGCATATAGACACAAAGTATTATTTTGTGAGAGATGCTATAGAGTAAAAAAAGGTCACCTTCTAACACATTACTATGCAAAAGATGATAGTATATCCTTTTACTAAACTAGTACCTAGAGATGTATATATTGAACATGTAAAATCTTTTGATATGCGCAGAATGTAATTGAACATTTTCGAAATTGAAATGAATAAAGTATGTTTTTATTCAATTACAAGTGTTATAATATGTGTACGAGTATACAAATGTCCAATATGTTGTACAGGTTGATAAGGTTAGTTCTCTTACATGAACAACTGCCTCTAACGCTTATGAGGAGTGGACGGAGATAAGACATGTGTTTTCCAACATAACAATGAGAAATGTTATGTTTTTGGTAAAGAAGTAACACAAAATAAAATATGTCGCCTCAAAAAGGTAAAGTTGAGATGAGATCCAAAATATAAATATGGATCGAATTGTGGATTCTCCCATTTTTCACAATACTTATGGCAGATAATGAATTCTTCACATACTGATGTCAAAAAGGAATTGAATGATATGGAAGAATTCAGGTTAGGTATTACCTGAACTAAAGTCTGTACAATATTAATAATAAAATCGACATACACCCTTATGCAATAAGGGGAACATTGTAGCATGTGATTCATACCACATGTGCAAAAAGAACTACAAATGAGAAGCAAGTGAAACATCTCTAGTTCATTACTGTGTGAGTCCTAGAAAAGAAAAATTCTTTTTGAAGATACTCTTCAACTTTGATGATATCATAAAGAAATGTTACAATATTCGCTACCTTAGTATGCATCCTATGATCATGATATATATGGTCCAAAGGATAAAATGCTTGAAGGTAGCTATTTCAAATCAAAGTAATATGTAGATAAAAGGAAGATTTCTTAACGTATACATGATTATGCTAGTGTCTGAGATATGTCCATTATAAACTTAATTTTGGTAACATCATAAGTGTGGATGCTATACATATGTGGATGATAATTTGAGCTTGTAATAAAGCTCATGAAGGATTAGATTTGCAAATGAAAAGTGTATATAGGAAGATCTAGGGCATTTGAGACATAACAAATAACTAAAAGTAAGGGTTATTTTATGCTGATTCTATGTAAGAATTTCTAGTACGAAAACACCCAAGATGATATCATACCCACGTGGTTACGACAATGCACTGGGTATGAAAACCAAAAAAGAGATGAAGATTATATAATTTGACTCATCCCATTATGTGCAAGTGAAAGATAATGAATGTGGGGACACCCATAATGGGTGATCCACATATATCATTTGATAAATATTTATTTATTTGGATAAACATTTATTTTATTTGAATTTGAATTCAAAGAATTAAAATCATGCAGTTAGTTTTTTTTAGATAACTAATCACAAGAGTGGGAAAATGGGAGAGAGAAAGAAAATTACCCACTTTCCATTATAAATTAAGAAAGAAACAAAAAAGGAAGAATCAAAGAGAACACATTTTTTCAATATATAGAGGCAGAGAAACTTCTTCATCTTCCTCTCTCCAGAAAATTGTCTATGTGGTTTTGGTGAAATTGTCATGGACAAAGACGAGAATTCCTAGAATGAGGTGATTCTTGGCATCCGTGTGATGGAATACAACATCAAAATTCAAAAGGTAAAACAAGTATGTATAATTTCTATATTTATGTGATTTATTAAATTTTCCTAACATCAAAATTATATAAAAAATTTATCTTTATGTCAAATTATTATGTAATGTGAAAAATTATCACTCTTATGAAAAATCACTTATTGTTAGCAAGATTATTTGCAAAGCAAATTTGAATTTGAGAAGGTAGCCAAGTTAGAGCTATGGGATTTAGATTCATTGCTTAATTGGTCGTGGGTTGTCTGAGAAGATGATATCTTGATAATGATTCAATGGTTATATAAAGGAAAAGATTTTGAATGCTCCAATTCATATTTAATCGAGATTAATTATTAACTTTATTATCACATTCATTAGTTTTGTAATACCTCTGTATGCATTAAAATTTTAAATTTTTTATTTTTAAATATTAAATATTATAAAAATTAATAATTAATCTTTATTTATTAAATAAAATTATAGGCAGATATTATAATTATGTCATAAAACTTCTTTAATTTGTATTCTATTTATCCTTGTAAGTTATATATTAGTATAAAAAATTTAGTAATATTATCAAATAAATATTATTAAATATATTTTTTAATTTAACAATTTGATTTAATGTATGTTTAAAGTAGTAAATAAATTATTTTATAATTTATTGGCTTAACTAATCAGTTATAAGTTAATTTTTAAAGATGTTTGGTACATTAAATTTCAAAAAAAAAATTATTTGATAAATTTTGCAAGGTAAGCTAATAACTTTTTAAAAAATTTTGAATTTGTCTTTTTAATTAAATAATAATGTATGTCCTAATTATATAAATAAATATTTGATATATTTTTATTAATTCAATACAAATAAATATGTAATATTATAAAATATAATTAATTAAAATTTAAATTATCATACTCTTATTTTATTTAATAAATAAATACATAATATCAAAAACATAATTAATATATTTTAAGATATACTTAATAATATTTATACGGGAGTAGATGTAGAAAATTTTTTTTTTCCAAAAGTGTGCCAAAGGAAAAAAATAAAATAAAATAATTTATTTATAAGAGAGGTTCCATCATCAAACAATCCGCTTTCTATACTTTTATAAATAATATCCTTGTTTTTACCTCTTTTAGTGAAGCTTTAGACTAGGTTTGACGAAGAATAGTTATTAATGGAACATCATTTTTTTTTGGTATGATATTTCCTTTCTTCTAATAATCCTCATCCTTTCAAACTCATAAAACATATTAAATTCAAGTTTGGTTGTCTTAAATTTCATGTGAATTTGAGTGTTTTCCCTTTCGATTTATATTTTTAGCAGTCATACAAATTTTTTTTTCGTCTTTAAAAAAAAAGTAGCAAACAATTTGAGCTAAAAAAAATCAAAGAATATGGATAAGGGAAGAATAGCAAAAGAAATTAAAAAGCATATTAAATAATAGGAGTAATTTATGGTTATGGATTTTTCAAATGATAAGATTGATTTGTGATTATCAAAATTTTCATTCATGATTAGGATTAAAAAGTAATATGGTTATTTAAAAAAAGTTATGTGATAACTTAAAAAATTCATAAGATATTTTGTGTTTTTATCATATCTATTAATATAAAATTTGGTAGTCATAGTTTATGCATATCATTCTCACATAAAATTATAGTGCTTTTACAAAAAAAAATTATATATATACTCAAAATAAAAGAAAGAAAATAATATAAATGCAAATAAGTGAAAAAATGATATAAAATTAAAACAAATTAACAATAAAACAAAATAAAAACGAGGCATAAGCTTAAAATTACAATTAGAAATAAAACTAAAATTAAAACATTCGCTTGTTTTTATATTTTCGTAGTTTTAATAATTTTATAAATTAAATATTTATAAAAAGCTTGCGTAAATTCTAAATTTAGAAAAGATAAATTTTTGTCATGATTTGTAAGATTTATTTTTTGTTAAAAAAAGAAGAAGACATCATATTGATGAGAAAATAAATGAAATAATTTGTTAGCAAATATGGAGGCTATGTAAGCAAAATAATATAGAAACAAAAGAGAGTGGACAATCCAGACTCAACAAGTTTCAAGTTCCATCGATCAAAAGCTTGGATTTCATGCGTAATAAACTAACGGCTCAGATTTTTATTGCATGGCATGCAACAAAAAGTGATATTTGTATCATAGAATTCTCCTTATTTTAAAATTACATATTGATGTTTGAATATGTTATTTTAAACTAATTAATTATGGCCGATTTCTATGTAACATTTTCAATTTATTATAAAATTATAATTAATGATTAGTTAGTAAATAAGAATAACTCGGCATCTTTATTTTTTAAATGGGTAATAATTAAAGTATTTTGTAATCATGCAATTCAAATTTAAATTAATTTTAAAGATAAATACACTAATTTAGGTGACTAAAAATTTCTTATATTTTCATAAGCATTCTTGATATTAATTTTAAAAATAAAAATACCAATTCAAGGATTTTAGAATTCAAATTCTAAAAATGTGTAAAGTATTGATTATTTTTTGGAAACACATGGCTAAGCCAAGGAGATTACAAAGTAGTGAGAATGTTCATCCTATCTCTATCATATAACTTCTTAATCACTTGTGGTATAAATTCCACAATAGTTAGGATGTGAGATTCCCTCAAAACAACTTTAGATAGGCAATCTACCATTGTATTTTGTTCTCTGTATGCATAAGTGATTTCCATTTACCATTCTCTACTCCAAAGTTCATAGATAGCATGGACCAAGTTTGAATTTAGGTGATAAATACCATATTCATCTCGGATAAGGGAAATAGCTTCCCTAGAATCTGACTCCATTATCACCTTCTTGAACCCTATCTCCTAAGCCACCTGGATTCCTACATATATCCCCTATAGCTCAGTTGCTATTACACCACCTTTTTCTCCATTCATACTAAAGCCTTGAATCCATTTTCTAGTGTAGTTGCAAATGACTCCTCCACACACCAGGCTATTTTCGCCATTCTTGCATGCACCATCATAATTTACTTTGATCCATTCATGATCTAGCGGCTTTTAATAAGATGATATATCAACTGTAAGCTAATTTTTAACACTAAGATTGATTCATAGCAGTTATGCCATTAATGATATCTCCCACCTATTTTTGAACCTCTATAATTATATCTCTCATTTCATCCTTTTTTTTAAATATCCATCCATTCCTTTTGTCCTATATCATTTAGCAAGTTACTATAAAAGAGAGCTTTTATTGCTCATTTCTATTTCTTGATAAATCCTACTTAAAGTTTTTCTCAAATCATTCTTCCATAGTACAATTACAAAATTATGGCCATTTAGAAGGGTAAGTAATTCTCATCCATATGTTCATTGCTATTGGGTAGTCTCTTATTGCATGCATACTTATCTTAACCACATTCTTGTACCTTGAACATAATTTAATTTCTGTTATCTTTCTTATGAATCTTGATTTATTTGTTAAGAGTTTTTCATTAAGTAAAAGCTAAAGAATGATTTAATCCTTTTAGGGAATTTTCACTTCCATATAACTTTCTATAGTCTTGTATTCCTTGCTTGCTTGGTATTTGCATGGCATTGTATGCTAATTTAATTGTAAATCTTCTATCAGCTATTTCATTCCGTGTTATCTCTACCTCTTCCTCCTCTCTTATTATGTTGGATCAAGATATAACCTTAGGCCACACTTTGATCACTCCTTTCCATAAATTAGAGTAGTGTTGCTTCATTTGGATTTTAGGGATAATTGCATTCCCACAAGCATATTTGCTCCTTAGAACATTTACCCATAATAAGTCTTTTTCAGCCATGAGATTAAATGTTAGTTTCATTAAAAAGGCTTCATTCTAATATCTCATATTCCTCATAACCAATACACCCTTTTCTTTACTATAACATATTTGGTCTTAATTTACTAGGTGAACCTTCTTTTTTCCATTTAATGATCCTTAAATAAAATCTCTAATCATCATTTCTATTTTGCTAAATGCATCTGCTAGCATTAGGGAGGTTTGCATTAGGTATAAAGGAATACTTGCCAAAATTGATTTTGAGAAAGGTAACCTGACCAACAAAAGCTAGTGTTTTTATATTCCATGTTGATATTTTCTTTAGTATTCTATCTACCACGTATCCATATGTTCTTTTGGACACTTTTTCATGGAGAAGTGGCACTCCTAGATACTTCCCAAGGTTAGATGTTTGTTTGAATCCCAATCCTTTAGTAATTTGACTTGGTACATTGTAATTCATATTTCTTGAGAAGAACACCTTGATCTTCTCTTTATTGACTTTTTATCCTGATGCAAAGCAAAATACTTCTAAACATATGTTGATAACAACCATTTGGTCTATTAATGCTTCTAAAAAAAGAACCAAATCATCTACAAAGAAAAAGTGTGAAATAAAAGAACTTTTTTTCCTTAGATTTATAAGGTGCCACTTTTTATTCTATACTACAAATTTTATATAGTGTGCTAATATTTCTATGTAAAGCACAAAGAGGTATAAAGATAGTGGATCTCCTTGCCTTACCCCCTAAATAAAGTAAATTCCTTTGGCTTTTCTTTATTCCATAGTATCTTTATTTTATAAAATGAGACACAAGCCATAATTAGATCTATGATGCTTTCTATTTTATAATTGTTATGAGAATTTTTTTACACATTATTTACATGATGTATAAAAAAATTTTGATAAAAAAATTTAATAAATATTTTTAAGCATAATTTTTGTGTGCAAATTATTGCTTTAGAGATCTAATTGAGTTCTTTTTTTCTGTATATATTACAAAAGATTATGATGAGACTCATACGTATACTAAGAGTCATACAGACTCTAGTATAAAGATAAGAAATTAATAAGTTAACTACTAAGCTAAAAAATCTCCAAACTGACCTAAAAGTTTATAAAGAACATTTTATACATTTTGTAAATTATATCATCAAGTTTCATGAAAAAGTTCAAAACTTGATATGCGCTAGTATTTTAAAACTGACCCAAAAGTTTATAAAGAAAATTTTATACATTTTGTAAATCATATCATTAAGTTTCATGAAAAAGTTCAAAACTTAATATAGGCTAGTACTTTAAAGATGAATGAAAATTCAAAGAAATTAAAAGCCTTATCTACTGATTACTAAAAGAAAATATTAGATTCTCTATTTGAAAGAAAAAAAGGGGACATAAATAATATAATAATATTATCCATAGATTTGTACTAAACTATTTAGAGTGTAAAAATCATAGACGTAACTTGACTATTTTCAAGTATTATCAGCTAGACAAGAAATCTAGTATCAAAATCGAGTTTCCTTAAGAGCTATCTGATAGGTTCGTTAGCTTTTTTCTTTATAGAATTAAACATTTGAAAACATTGTAATAATTGTAAAGTTTAGGTAAATGTTTGATATCCGATATTTTATGTAATTTCTTTTTATTTTTTATGTATTATATTATTGAAATGTGTTTTAATTTGTGTAATTTTCTAATTGAAATTGCATATCTATAAATTCTTTTATTTAATATACTTTGCCTAATTAATTATTTTGGTATTAGCCTCATATTAGGAATTTAGATGATGATTAGAAATGTAGTGACCTTTTAACTCTAAACTTTACATGTAAACTAGTCCTAACATAATTAATTAGAGACAAAGTAGACATATATGTATGGCTAGACATTAATTATGTGTAATTCTATCTATTATAGAACACAAACTATCTATTATAGAACTTTGTGTTTCTACAAACACAATAGCTACTGCTTCTAAAAATATTATTGCTAAACTCAATAAAGGTAAGAAACTAAATGGTGATAATTACAAAATTTGGAGCATGAAAATCCAATATGTATTGGAAGCGCAAGAGGCTCTAGAAGCACTCAATATTGTTTTGGTATTAGCCTCACATTAGGAATTTAGATGATGATTAGAAATGTAGTGACCTTTTAACTCCAAACTTTACATGTAAACTAGTCCTAACATAATTAATTAGAGACAAAGTAGACATATATGTATGGCTAGACATTAATTAGGTGTAATTCTATCTATTATAGAACACAAACTATCTATTATAGAACTTTGTGTTTCTACAAACACAATAGCTACTGCTTCTAAAAATATTATTGCTAAACTCAATAAGGGTAAGAAACTAAATGGTGATAATTACAAAATTTGGAGCATGAAAATCCAATATGTATTGGAAGCGCAAGAGGCTCTAGAAGCACTCAATATTGTCTTAGAAAAGCCTAAGGCAGAAAACACAACCTAATATAGGTGGGACTAAGAGGCTTATAAAGCTTAAAAAAGAAGAATTCTCTCACTCACATTACATTGCTAAGCAACATGGAAAATGATATCATGTAAGAATTCAGGAATTATAACTTAGCTAAGGACATGCGATCTGCTCTAAAAAACAAGTTTGGTGGAACAACTGTGACCAAACTAAGATCGCTCATAATCAAATTTGACACTTACAAAAAGAAACTTGAACATTCGATGAGAAAAACATTTATGAGAAATGTCAAATATAATACATGAATTAAAGAATTTAGGTCATGTGTTGACCGATGAATAATAAGTCCAAGCTCTAATTCTCTCCTTGCTTCATTCTTGGGAGCATATGAAGATGTATTTAATCTATAATGAAAGCATCCAAATAATGGATGATATTATATTCCACCTTGAGTTAGAAGAAGAAAGGTTTAAGACTACTAAGCCTAATATAGATGTGTATATGACTTCATCCAGCTCAAGAAAAGTTTTTAGGTGAAAACATAAACATAAAGGTAGGTCCTAGAATGCAAGAAAGAAAGTGGCTTATTTCAGCAAGAAATTAACAAAAAATCAACATAGGAAAGGAAAATATCCTTTCAAGAAGAAGAATATGGCCAATGTTAAGTGCTTTAATTGCAATAAGAAAAGGCATTTTACCCATGATTGCCCTAAACTTGAGAAGCTATTAAGTTATACTCAAGTTAGTGAACTTTGTGTAGTTAGTTCTATTTTTTTAACATATTCTCATCATTTGTGGATTGTAAACTCAAGAGCAATGGACTATATAGCAAAGGATCAAGACATCTTCATGGAATTTCAATAAATACCCTATGGAATAAAATGGATCTATATAGGAAATAATGCATGGGTTATAATTCAAGGAATAGGCACATGCAAGTTAGTCTTACGATGCAGCCGAACTCTACTATTACATGATATTTTATATGCATATCAGATTTATCGAAATTTAATCTTTGTGTTAGTTTTGTTAAAACTCTATTTTAATTTGTATCTTGCTAATGACAATATTGAATGATCTTTAGGAATAACATATTATGGATTTGGTTATATAATAAATAGTTTTATTATTATGGATACTAATCATATAAATATAATCTTAGTTATTCCATGTTTATATTATTGCATAATTCTGAAATTGATACAAATGTTTGACATGTTTGACTTAACCACATTGGCCAACATTGAATGGACAAGCTAGCTAAAGAAGACTTATTGCCTAATTATGAGCAAGTAGATCTATCTACTTATGAGCATTACTTAGTTAGCAAAAGTACTAGAAAACCATTTGGAAAAAGATCCGAAGCTGACTTCCTTTTGCAACTAGTCCATTCTAACATATGTGGTCTAATGAATGTGAAAACTAGGCATGGAGCTATCTATTTCATCACATTCATAAACAACTTCACTTGATTTGGTATTATCTATTTGATAACACACAAATTTGAAGCATTGAGTTACTTCCAAAGCTATATGAGCTTAGTCAAAAATTAATTAAATAAAAAAATAAAAGCATTATGAACCAATTGTGGTTATGAGTATTTATCTAATCAGTTCAGAAAATTATGTGATGAAAAAGGGATTCAACATTAGTTTATGCATCCATGCACTCCTCAACAAAATGGTGTTGTAGAGAAATGAAATTAAATGCTCTTGGAAATGATTAGGTCTATGATGGCACAAGTAAAGTTGCCTATCACTTATTAGGGTGATGCACTTTTAACTGTCACATTTATTCTTAATTGTGTGCCTAGCAAATCGGTTCCCATTATGATATATGAGTTATAGACTAATAAAAAACTTGACCTAAGTATTTTACGACATTAGGGATGTGTGGCCTATGTTCTAAATACATTGCACTCACATGGCAAATTAGATGCTTAAGGAAAGAAATGTATCTTTATTAGATACTTAAAACATTTGAAAGGCTATGTGTTTATTGGTGGAGATAACAGTAAGAGTCTCACAAAATTTGAATCACAAAATGTCACATTCTTAGAAAATGTTTTTCCTAAACAAAGCAATATAAATCAAGACTTATCCTTGTATGAGACCATGGAGACAAGCACTCAAGGCTCACTTCCTTTAAGTGGGATAATTTTAAGGAATATGTTTTCATCTGTTATGAATGAGTTTTCTCTATAGTAACCAACCTATTAAGAAGTCAGTATACCATTAGCTAGTTTACTACTTCTTAGCGGGAGAGTTGGAATTGAGACTATCATAGTGGATTTTCCTCCCACCATTTCATCTAGAAAAAGCTATTCATATTATAGTATAGGGTTCTAAGAAAGACTTAAAGAGATGATACTATAGTAGCTAGAGCTGTTTTTATGCCAGTTGGCATATCTGTCAAGGATAAGCTATTCTGAGTGCAAATGATACTAATGTTGATCAACATAGGAGTAATCCAAATTAGAATACTTAAACGAATAATGATCCTATTATGAGTGGAGCAATTTAAGGATCCTTGAAAAATATGTTTCTCCAAAGCTTCAATTGCAACATAATGGCAGAAAAGGCATTCCTTGTCATAGTTTTAACATTGAAGGTGGTGAAGACTTTGTAGCCATTATACAAGATGAAGATGAGTTAAGAAATAAAATAGAGACTCTCTCTGTCTCTAATAAGGAAGATTGGATAAAAGCAATGGAGGAA